>JASSUY010031941.1:0-41515 GCA_032466535.1 Forpus xanthops | reverse complement strand
TTCCCATTTCCCCGGGACTGGGGAAGAAAGAGGGGGGAGTGAGCAGAACTGTTTGAGGGGCCTCAAACCACGACAATGCATTTGAAGACTATTCTTAGATACCCTTTGTTGCTAGGTCAACTCTCCCTGATGATCTTGTTTTCTAGGTTCTGATTAATGCTCTCTATAGTCTCTCTGAACTGTACACAGTAAAACAAAGCAAAGTCGAGCAAAGCTTTACTTCCCACATCCCACAGCCTACTCTCCCCTGGCTACCACTTGGCAGAAGTCAATCTCCATTTTTACAGTATTTTCAGTAAATGTTAGTTTCAGGATCCCTAGGCCATCTTCTGAGGAGCAAACAACACCTCAGCAGTAATTTCTCAAAGACCTGGCCAAATATTGCACAACGTTGCTAATACCTGGAGCTTCTGAGCCTACTCAGGAGAGCAGTCGGTTATGAACAGTGTGACAGATGGCAGCAACCAATGAAGAAAAACATGACATCGTGTGCAAGAAACTCACTCCTTGTATGTAAAGGGAAACTATAGCATGCACTCTTTGGATTGGGGCTCTGTGTGCACAGCTGGGTTACCAGTTCCCTGCCCAATGGTCGCTCTCAGGTCCTCATAAGGAAGCCTAACTAAAGAATCCAGTATCCAGCTGAGCCCTGAGCCTTGACAAGCCCAAGCCCTGGCAAATTCTGAAGCAAGATAAACAACAGCGGCTGAGGGGTACTCAGTGTGCCACTAATATCTGTGGTACTCAGAGCAGTTCACAGGGAAAGGTAAAGCCTGGAAGGAGCTGCCAACATTCCCCATCCCACATTTGTGCAGTTCATCATTCCTGCCTAAATCTATACCTCACACCTGCTCCTATTCAGATCACATCTCCATTTTTTGAGTTCTCATCCTGTCTCCAAAGAACTCACAGCCCCTCTCAGCATGGTGTCATCTACATATTGAATAGGCAAACACATTCTGTTCCGTCATCTAAATGATTAATGAAAATGCAGTCTGGTGCTAGGCCCAAGGCAGACACTGAGGAATGTTGCTGTAGCCATCCTTCTATTTTAACAGTGAACTCTCACTAACTTCTCTCTGGACATGGTTTCCTAAACAGTTTTATATCATTCTGCTACAGTTTCTGCTAGGCTGCTTTAGCCTACTTTGCTTATCAGTTGCTAAGTGAAAAGGTTTAACTGTCAGGGCATCAAAAGCCTTGCTGAAATCAAGCTATAAGTCCACAAAACATGTTATTGTTATATCCATTATTCTGCATTCATTGGTAGGAGGAGGTCAATTTGTTCTACCTCAGCTGGCTTCATACTACCAGATATATTGTAGTATTCAGCAAGGGAAATTATTATTTTTAAAACACTGAATTTATTTTTATCCTGTTCTTGAGCATCACAAACACAGGGAAGCACAGGAGAAAACCCAGCCTTTCACAAAACTGTAAGTGGAAAAGGGGGTGACGATGAGCTCTGCACTGCTTGTCCTAGTATTACAGCAAAATCACCAAAGGAAATCTGGCAGCAGCTGGATAAGAACATAAGAAGAAAGAGTTCAGATAAAACCTAGAAGAATTGTGCCACATTTTGGCAGAAAATGCCAGGCTTTCAAAAGGTTACAAAGGTTCAAGGGGATCCTGAAGACATCACTGGAAGAGAAGCATTCAGGAGTGCTACAGCCCTGCCACATTGGCAAGATGGTTCTGTGGGACTGTACAAGTGGTGGCAACCATACTTCACTGCCTGTTTCTGGAAGGTCATTTCAGTGCAGGCCCAACCTGGTCTAGTCTCTTGATCATCCCTAATGGGGGCTGGAATAATTAGGAGCTGTCTTGGAGGACAGTTTGACTGGAAGGAACTCCAGCCAGGTGCTCTTGGACCACTCTGCTGTGCCAAAGCTTTGTATCAAGACTCCTGCTCCAAATTAAAATGCTAATGTAACATACAAAGCTCTGCTTTGGAGATCAGCTAAGATGAAAATATCTGGAAACTGGAAAAGTGTTTAGGGTAATTCTTATCCAAACTTAGCCTGCTCCCGGGGGGTCTGCTGATAGCCACTGTGGAGGCAGGATATGGGGCTGGTTGACCCACCAGTCAGGACCACTATAGGAATTTCGGTGTGTTGCATATGCCTTCACAAAATTATATTAATATAGCAACAGTTACTTTTTGACATTCATAAAAAACCACAGAATTTTTGATCTCTCAGCTATGGCACCTTACTGCACTCTGCTCCAGGCAAACACTAAATGTCAGTGTTTGCTACTGCTTCACACACTCTGAGCAACTTCTTCTAAACTTTGACCAAGCATAACAGATCCAATCATCAGAAAAATATTTTGAATCCAGATTCCATAATTTTATGCCTCCTTTTCTAGGTGTGAGTGGTATCTCCTGCTCCTGACCCCTGGTAGTATCTCGGTAGTGTATGGTAACACCAAGGCAGACAAAACCTACACATAACTGTGAGGAATAAAATATGTTTGCATTCTGGTTTACCTAAAATATATGAACCATACTTTAGCAGACTTTCCCCTGTGTTTCAAGGGACTGTGTTATTGTAACTTGACATAATATTTTGTAAGAATATTACATTATTGTGGGCAGTTTCAATGCTTTTGTCACAGTGGACAATTTTTCACCATCTCGTAAAAAAAAATACTTTGATTACTGATGAATAGACAATGAAGCTACAGATATACCATTTGCAACACTATATTCTGCAATTCCTTTTGGTTTATTATGGAATTCTCCCCTAAGTAATTACTGAATTTTCTTACTATAGATTTAAATGTACTATACAGCAGTAGTATCAATTGACAAATCTGGGGAAAACTAGCTACCCTAGAAATCCCCTGATCAAGTCTGTTTCTATGTAAATCCAACTGGTGAGTGGTGGGTATAGCTCTTGCTGTTGACAAAGGCATTGCAAATTTCAACAGACTTTTTCCCTACTACACTGAAGGAGTATGCAAAAAAGAGTAAACACACATTAGCAAAGTAATCATCTCTCATGTCACAATGTAAAGCACATGGACGAGATGGGACAAGGATGACCAGTATAGTCAAATGTCTGTTCAAGTAGGTATGTAGAAATATTTTCCATTTAGATTGTGCCAAGAGCAATGGTTTCCCCTCAAATCTCACACTTAAGTTTGAATAAAGACCTTAGATCCTCAACCCAGTGTTATTTCAACTCCTGTATACCAAATAAAGATATAAGATACAAGTAGTTTGAATATGTCAGTCTCATGATATGATTTTCTTACTTTTGCATAAATAAAGCTAAACACAAAATTCCATGAGCACTATGCAAACTTATCCCTTTAGTGCTTACATAAAACTGGCCCATGATTAAACAATGCAGCAGAATAACTTAGGTATTTGAAGATTTACTTTTTTCTTTCTGTTCCCATAAAAATAGTATGACTACACTATTAGTAGTAAGTAAAAGTGCTGAATAAATATTTCAAGAAGTACAACAATGCCTGCTGACAGGATCATAGATGGATGTCTTTAGTGCTGTTTTGACAAAATGTCAAAATTTTCATAGGAAAAACAAATCCAGTGTTTGTCTATACAGGACCACAAGCATATTATTATAAGCAGAAAATCTCAATATTCTGTTAAAAATATTGGCAAAAAATACCTATTTATTTCAAGCTTTAGGTGACTTTTTGATACAGGACTGTATACTCAAAACAATGACAAAATATCATACTAACAATATATATTATATATAACAGTATACCTTAACTGTGTACGGCAACAAGTATATTAATACGCCCTGCAGTGGTTGAGTTTTTTTTTTATTCCAGTTTTCAATGTTATTTCTAATTTATTATTGGGAAATATGATAAGGAGTATCTGTAAAAGTGGCTTTGCTTTTTGCAATACTGCATGTGATATAGTATTCAAGGAAAATGATGTTTAGTTTTCAAGAGCAAAATGGTGACCCATGGCTGAGAACAACTTTTGTTGGCTAGCACAGTCCTTGTGGGTTTTTTAATCTGCATTATGAAGTATATGAGTAATATAAAAAAATCTCTTCCAGTAATATTTTAAACATACTTATTGCAGAAACCAAGAAAACTGAAAGGGATCAAATCTCAAGAACAATGCAAGTCTCTCTTGTGAGAAACACTGCTTAATACATTACAAATACATAACCTTAAGAAACAGAAGGATAAATTCAACGCTGCTGACTGAATTTCTAAATGAAAGTTGACATAAATCAAGACTTTTTTCCAGCAATGATGATGGAATTGACATACTACAAGAGAAAATTAATAAAGCTTTAGAAAAAGTAGTCCTTTTCTACATTAACTCTAAGAAATACATTATAAATGCTGCTCTAATTATTTTAGAACATCAGGATAGACATAATGGACTGGGGCAAAACTCTTTCTGTTCAGGATAAATTTCAATACCGGCCGACAGCAGGTGACTAATTGAGAGAGCATAAAAAGGACACCTACGCGCAGTGCAAAGTCATCCACTGTGATTTTTTGATGTCAAAAATTTCTTGAGCTGACAATGGTGCCAGTGTAAATCCAATCTTTGAGTTTGTCTAAGCAATGCTTGAACTGGCATAAACTTTTTGCATTCACAGCATCCTGCAGCAAGGAGCTGCACGGCTTACCTAGAGGCAACACAAAGGAATATTTCCTTTTGTTCATTCTGAACCTGCTTCAGTGAATTGGAATATTGGAAGGAAGAATGAATGTTTGCTCACTATTCAGCCTTTTTTATTTTTTACAATTTTAATTATTATTTCTTCTCTTACATACTACAGGTCACAAAAATTGGCAACTTACTGTTCAGACCTGGAATATCTACTCATGTATGGACTGAAAGCTCATCCCAAAAGGAACTCAATATTCTGTTATTCTGATGAAAAACATTGTCTTCTGTAAAGTAAATGTTAGAATCCTACAAGTGGAAAAAAAAAAAAAAAAACAAAACCAAACTTCAAAAATTTTTACTTTTGAATTGAAACATAATTTCCAATGAAATGTGAAGCAAAGCACATCAAAAAATTAAAAATATCATGCTGATTTTTTTGTAGTTGTTGTTCAATAATTTTCTCATTATGTCACTAGGAAAAGTACAGCCTTCTGCTAATGAGAAAATGACTTTAATTTGTATGTCTGTTTTATGGAAACTGGGACTATCAACTTCTGCCCAAACAAAAGGTTTTGTCAGACTAAGTTACAAGAAATTTTTCAGATCCACGAAGTGAAGAGAAAGAAGAAACACTGAGCATGGAAAATCTTAGCTTTGTATGCAAGAATCCCTGGATGTCCTGGATTGCATGACAAAAACTTGCCTATGTAACTAGGAACTGTGGGAAACCATAAGAGGGCTATTTTATATTTAGACAAGGATTAAGCATTTTTAAGTGGAATTATTTGAGCTTTTTGAGTCGGCAAAACTCTACTAAAAATGTTACAGGAGCACCTAATTACTTTCTCTTTTTCACACGTTTCTTACCAGTTTGTTCTGCTTCACTTACTCGTCCAAATTCATAGGAACCACCTATATCTTTCAAATTATTCTTGTGTAAAGTCTGAAGGTCCTTCTGTGCTTGTCCTGGCATAGCTCAGAGCCACATGGATTACAAGAGGTTTTAAATATAGAAGATATGCAGGGATATGAACATCCAAGTAAGAACAACTGCAATTCAGCAGCTGGAGCCCACCCTACTAAAGGCAGCCAGTAGTTCTCCACGGCTCCTGACCATCCCTCATATGCAAAGTTCCTCTTGTCGCAGAGAATAAGCAGTCTAACTTACCCAGATGTGGCAAAACACCCCACAGAAATTTGACTACTTGCAACTAAAATTTGTTTAATTTGCAACTTTGTTCCATGTTTTTGAACCAACTATGATTTTTTTCTCTCTAATATGCCTTTCACTTGTTCCCACTCCACCAGAATTCCCTTCTTCCATGCTGATCCCTCTTTACTTTGGCCCCAACCTTGCTTTGTCTTCCAAGCATACTGTGCATGAGCTCAACTGAGGCTCTGCAATAACCCTCCGCAAGAAGAAAGTGAAAAAATTTACACTGTCCAAGAGGAAATGGCAAGCAGGATTATGACTGTAGTTAAACTGAATGCTAAATACAGGTAGGTACTCATCCTTCTCCACTCAATACAGGAAGAGTCTAAATGGGCTTGATCCTAACTCCAATACATAAAGACAAATGCATAAATGGAGAAATCTAGGCCTAGCCCTTTATCTTCTGCCAACTGTGACTCTGTAGGTGAAGGAGAACAGAAAGATGGCTTCCTCCTAATAAAGAGTGGCCCACAGCAGGCACTTTGCCAAGGGTCCCCACCTGCAGTACAAGCAAACAGCCCAAGATAACCATATAGCCACATCAAATTCTTATTTGAAAACAATTTGAATTAACTTTTTCAGAACTGTTAAATCAGTAACATAAATATCTCACAGAAAGAGCCAACTGTCCCAGCAATGCCAGAGGAGGACATGTCAAAGGAATGGCTAAGGAAGAGAACCATGGATGTGCAGCTTTCAATACCTGAAAGCATAAACCAGAGGAGGACTTAGTGCAAGACAAATTCTTAGGTGCCTGCCTAACTCTTTTAAATGTTTAGACAAAACTTTGTTAATAACAATATGGAAAATATGAAGGAAAAAAGAAAGAATTCTTTAAAAGGAGCTGATAGAAAAGTTTTGTCCAGGCTTATGAAGCACAGAAAACCAAATAGGAAAGTAGCCTTTAAGCCACTCAGTTTGAGGTTGGGAAAAAATATGCCTTCTCTTCTTTGTATGTATGTGTGTTTATTGTTGCTTTTAGCAAGTATCAACTACTTTTAAAAATATACAGAGAGATTTTGCAAAGTATCAAGACCCAGATGATACAATAATTCAATGTCAGTATCTTCACAAAAGCTAAAACTCGATCATGTTTGGTTTTGGGGGTAAGAGGAACTTAGTGTTAACAACTTAAAAGAAAAACCAACAAACCCACAAGAAAACAAACCAAAAAAGAATTAACAACAAAGCGAAAAGCAGAGTAATTATGCAGACTCCAATATGCATCCACATATTCTAAAAGCTGCACACAAATATTCATTTATATATGTCGAAAGATTCCTTTCTCACATACATCGCACACACATGTGGTCTTATTCATATAAACACACACACCATTTTTTTCTCTACTTACTTTCGGCAAATGTATCAAAAGAGACAGTACTGCATACATTTTCTTTAGGTATAAACGTGCAGAAAAACAAGAGTCCTAGCAAATTTTGAGCTCACATTTCACATGCAAGACTGGTCCCATCAACTACATTAAAATCATAGACTCACAGAATAGTTAGGGTTGGAAAGGACCTTAAGATCATCTAGTTCCAACCCCTTTGCTATGGGCAGGGATGCCTCACACTAAACCACGCCACCCAAGGCTATGTCCAACCTGGCCTTGAACATCACCAGTGACGGAGCATTCACAACTTCCCTGGGCAACCCATTCCAGTGCCTCACTACCCTTACAATAAATAATTTCTTCCTCATATCCTTAAAACAACCTTTCCCAACAAAACATCGAAACAAAACCTCCTGATAACGTTGCCAAATCATATCTGTTTCTTATTGCATTACTGAGAAACACATCTGCAACATTGGATTTTCTCTGTGACAGATTTCAAACTTCTGCCACCTACTAACTACTGACATGTTTGAACTGTTGAAAAATGTGGTTTTTTTTTAATAATAAGAAAAGTATTTTTCATCCCTCATTTCCAAAAACAGCTGGAGCAGTTTGACATAAATGTTCAAAAAATATCTCAACTTGTAAAGGACTGTCAAATTCCAGCAATAATTGTAAAATGACTAGGAAAAAGGACAAGCCACTGAAAATCTTTCCTCAAAATGGAAATCCTTTGCCATTTTGACTCCCTATTGCAAGCATTATTACGACCCCTGAAAGTGAAAAGCACAAAAGTTCTCTTTCAAGCAGACTGTTAGGCTCTGGTCTGGAGACTGCTTGATTTCAGTCATAGGAAAAATCAAAGGAGTTTATCTTAATAACAACAGAGTTTTAAAGCACCTTGATTCAGTTTAGTATAAAGACTTTCCCATATCTTGCAATTTTTAACACAAGCATTTCACAAAAAACAAACCCAAAACATTTGTATTTCAAACAAGCTTAAAACTTGTACTGATCCTAGTTTTTCTTTAGTCTATTTTCTGTTAGAATCTGTGCAAGATGTGCTACAGGCTCAAGATTAAGAAATAATAATAAAAAAAAATATATCAATGGCTACCCAAAAAAAAAAAAAAAATCCAATTCAATCCCCTTTTAACTTACAAAAACGTGCCTCATAGGGACCGTAAAATCTATGTAATTACCTGCTGCAGGATCTGTAACCGCTTGACTGGTGATGCCAGATGGTGGCTCTTGAAGCTGGTATGTTGCATTTGTGGAGGGTGTCGTTGGGCTGGTATTGCTGTTTGTCATGTAATGTGAAGGATATGGTGAGCTATTATAATACTGTGCATACTGGCCCTGGCCGAAACTGGGATAAGAGGGATATTCCTGCAAGACCAAAAAAAAAAAAAAGCAACTGAATAATCCATCAAAGGTTTGCTACTTTTTAGTACAAATTCCAAAATCTAACTGCAAACACATGTCAGACTTTCAGCACGTATGCTTCCTGGACTGGATGCTGTAGGTCCTAAAATTGTGAGACATTAAAATGAAGTCTAAATTACATGTAATCTTCTCATGCAAATAGTTTATTAGATACACTGCAGAAGGTACATAAGTAAGAACATCAATCCCAGACAATTAGCTCTTCTACTGGAAGATGACATATTGAAGAAAAACATTTATAAACATTAGTTTAACTTGGAAGGATGTTAATTTCTTTCAAAAAAGCTACTTAAGGGCTACATTTTTGCAGTGTTTGAGAATTATAAGTTTCCTCAACTCATATTTACAAGTTTACCTGCTGTGAACTATTAAATCCAGTAGAATTTGTGAGTGAATTATTTCCTGCATATATTCCTGATGATGTTGTAAAACTGCTGCCTGAAATTAAATGAAAAATTATGTGAATTACTAAAACACAGTATCAGAAAATAACTTCCATCATGTGAATATATCATAAAGATATGGCATATTTGTAATTTTTCCCATATGTTGACCGATTTGGTTGTCAACATGTTTGTAACCTGTTAATATATGAAAAGTGATAATTCATCACTGCTACACCTTGTGCTTCATTATTGCAACAAAAAGAGAAGCTTGAAATTTAGGAATTTGGAGCGATCTCAGATCTGATTATTAGGCTATCCCAGCCCTCAAATTAATACCCATCACTGTTGAAGTAATGAGGGTTTCTTTACTTTCTGCTTCTGTTGAACAGTAACTGTGAGCCTTGTCTTGAGAATGCCATCTCCCCTCACTGAAGCCCCCTGGATCTGTTTCTCCTACCACTTTCAAGAATTGGGTCCTCTCCTTTTTCCAAACCTGCTCCTCACAGGAACAGCAAAAGCCGCAGCTCCCTGCTCTGAACTGCTCAGCAAGACTGCCAAGCCATTAGGATTTGCTAATTGATCATAGACAGCCTTGGGCTGCAAACCTTTCTCTTTTCTGATAGAGTCTACTGGGCACAACATGAGGGGAAAAAGTGCCTCTCTGAGAAGAGAGACACAAGATAGATTGAATTTAGCCCAGGGACTGAATTACCACCTTCACCTCTCTCCACCCCCCTTCATGAACCACCAAAACCAGACAGATGGGGCTCTTGTTTAATGCCTAACCTGAGAAGCTGTCCCACTAAAAGGGCAGCAACCCTCTTTCAGCTTTTTCCCTTGCTGGTTATAACCCAGGAGTGACACAGCCACCAGCTGAGACATATGGATGCACAGGGTGAAGCTACATAAGCCACCAGAAAGTCTGTAATGAGGCAACCTATTGAACTTCTCCAGCCAGAAAGCGCCAGCACATAGGCTGTTTACAGCCTCCCTCACCACCAAAACCTGCTTGGTGCAAAGATATACTGAGACCTTGGGAGAAAAATCTTGCAGGTGAGCAGAGGAGGCAACAAGGGATGGAAATCAACAGGTAGTTAGGTGCAGATGCACTGATCCTCTGATATATCCAACATGACACAACAAGCAAATCCTATGCAGTGGCTACTCATTGGAAAAAGCGACTTTTCTCGCAGCTCCGAACAGTGAGGAATGCAGGCAGGGTTGCATGCTTAGTACAACCCCTCAAGGGCATTTGTGAGCTATTTACGTTTTTAAACAAAAAAAAAAAATCCAAACCAATAGTTATCCTAGCCATAAGAAGTCAGAAGGAAAAATATTTAAATGCTTTGATTGCAAAAGATACTAAAACCACATAGACGTTAAGCCGAAAAGTAGGAGATGTGAAGTCTAACAGCAGTGGGAGCAAAAGATGAAGCTTAAATTTAACGTGTGATAATGACTGCAAACATTTCCCTTGTACCTGCTATTAGTGCAAAAGCTCTATGATTGCTGATAGATGCTACTAATCCTGCGAACTAAAATCAGATTACTTCAGCAGAAGAGTTGACATCCAAGTTTAGCAGATAGTACAGATAAACAGTACTAATGAGAAAAACATGCTGCTTTAAGTTTAATTTAAAATTGGAAAACAGATGTTATTTTTTATTATAACAAACCCCAGAGCCAAAATACAGCTGAAAAATATTTTAAATTGCAAAACTTTGAAATACTATTTTTTTTTCTAAGAGTGCTTTGTCTGGAAGAATGTAAGTCACTGTGTCTATTTCTATAGTTATTTCTGAGTGACGTACTAATGCATTCAAGCACAGGTTTTATAGGTGCATGGTTTGAGCCATTCTAAAAGACATAAAAGGCCTCTTGTAAGAAGAAATAAAAAGCTAACAAAAAAAACCAACGTTTTTTTGAGGAATACATTATCTTTCCACAGAAAGTTTGGCAAATAATTTGCAAGAGCAAATTAGAAAAGTAATTACATGCCAGCCAGCATCTCTCCCTCTCAGACAAAGACACACACATACTAACACACAGATCTCTCTCTTTTATCTCATGGTCAGCACTGGCTCCTATGGAGGAGGGGTAGGGGTCTCCTAGACCGTAACAAACATGAAGCAGGTTTCTCAGAAACAGCTCTGTGGGCCACCCAGAACTGCCGGCCTAAAGCTGTTTTTAAAATACTCCAATTTTGCCATTTGTTTTTTAAATACTCAGCCATAGCACAGTATAGGGCTGCTGTCCTGCCTTAGCTGAACAAACACAAAAATAAAAACCTCTACAAAATGCACAAGATTTATTGCCTCAAATTGGCCAGCTACGTAGCTCTAAAATGTGATAAAAGCTGTAAATTACAGGTCAAAGGTCTATTTTGCAAAGAGTGCAGACTCACATTAAAGCTGGGAATCCCAGTCAGTGTCGGAAGATGGCCGGATCCTGCTGGGACCAGGGCGCAGGGCTTGCCCCCATGCTGCTGCGAGGCGCGGGATGCGGTCCTCCCCTGGGTATTTGCCACAAGAGTCCATTTGCTTTTCTAGCTCAGACTCCTTGCCATGGGCTATGTCTATCATCAGGGTACAATGTATGTGGCAGAAGTTTAGTGCAGCTCTCCTGGGAAAGGCTAAGATGGCCAGATGGGCTATTTAAGCTCAAGGTTTCTTCCGTTTGCTTACAGTGTTTAAAAATCCTTGGCAAACTCCCCTTTGTCGTCCTAGTAACTGCTTAGCCATCCAGCATAATATTTTTATACTGTATAATAATAACTGAATGCCTTAACGTTTGCTTTTTTTTTATGGTAGAATTCCCAAACCAATTGGTTAGTATATTCTCAAACATCACAGTCCTGGTAACTAAAACAATGGTGGTGCTCATCACAGGTCTAGTCCCTTAGCCATAGGTGCAGTGTAAAAGCCACACTTCTACCACAATCAAAGGATACCCAAGAAGACAGTTGCAAATGGAGGTCATCTACTGGCATTTCCCCCAGCCCTTCTCCACTTCATTTATCCTCCCTGAGCAATCCTTACAACTCTGCCAATATAGGAACAACGGCCCATTCCCACAGCCGTTAGTCATGTAAGTGGTCTTTCAACATCTATGAGGCAACTTATATGAAAAACAGCTTAAGGAACATATTAAAGTAAGGAGGAGGGGGGAATGGGAAGATGGGGTGGCAGAGCCGCCTAGGTCCTCTTCCCACCCTCTCACCTCCACACCCCCGTTATAGGAATGATAAATTTGTACCAACAAAAATCCAATTACCAGAATAACCTTAGCAAGGAGTCACAGGCAGCAATTTTCCTCATCATTTTCAGAAGTTGGCAGTCTCTCTCTCCGCTATTGTTTCGTGACTAATCACGCTGTAATTTTAGCAGGGTCAGGAAAAGCACTGGGTTTAATCGGCTGCACACGCACCACAAGGCAGAGCCTTTATGTTGCAAGGAGACATTCACCCCAGGAGAGGAACGCGAAGAACCCCTAAGCTTTGGAGCACGAGGTAACCCCACTCAGGAAACACTGCCATAGCAACTACAAAGCCGCTAGGAAATCCCCTTTACTGCAGGCAGGAATGCCAGCAGGGCCCCAAGCACACTGTCATGTAATGCTTGGTTGTGAAGAAGGCTGTAGGATCCATTATCCCCATTTAGCAGCTCAGCAGCCGCACGCAGGAGAAGAAGAACGGCTATTGCAGGCTGTGACAAGGCTGAAGCTGCAGCCTACCCATCTAGTGCTAGAGGGGAAAGGGAGAATAAACTCATTTTCCTCTGGAGGTTTCTGCACAAACAACTGAACAGCGAACAGCAGCAGCACTACCCCCATCTTCTGTCAAGAGAATCAATATTGCCTTTAAATAATAGTTGAAACTATGAATAGGTTCTCCTTCCAAAATCGAATGAGGAAAGGGAAACAAATGTTCCTGTTTACTTGTAACATCTGTTCAACCCAACAGAAGAATTAAGTCAATGTAAAGTTGTTTCAAATTCAAAATCTAGTCCAATGAAAATATTAAAAACATATATATTCTCATGTACAGTATAGGTATATACCATCAACATTCAACTGCAAGAAGTTCAGCAATGTGATTATTTTCTCTAACAACTCCGCCAAGTTTTACATTTAAATTATTCTCCTTATTTCCATACTTATGGCCTCTAAGGTTTCTGTAGGAGACTAATCTTTCCCTCATCCGCACAACATACTGTTTCTGAGAGCAACAAAAATGACATAGCCATCACAGAGACCCCCAGACTCTGTGTTTCTTCTGCCCAGGCACAGCTTTTCTGCTGCCTTCCACGGGATGGGAGCTCTCAGCCTAAGCACAGCATAGCTGGATCAGAACCCAGGCTCAGACCTCCTCCTCCCTCAACCCTGTAGACAATACTGTTGTGAAATCGATTCCTCTGCCCCTTCTGTAATTAGAGCTTCACAACTGGGTCATCTTTAACGCATTTCTTTTGCAGAATATTTTTAGATGCTTGCCTTTCAATGTGCAGCTGAAATGCTTTCCAAGAACTTACTGTTCCATTTCTTGACAGCTGCCACCCTTTCATGACTTTGATAATTCTAGTCTTATACACATTTTGCATATTACAGAAAACAAAGCAACAACCTTTAGGATAGACTTCTACGTAGTCCACTGACCAAGCCCATTTTGCTCTACTAATACTAGAATTCACTTAAATTTTCTAAAAAGTACTTTCACATTATCTCATGCTGCTTGTCCTTTCCTCCCTCCATCAAATGAGTTTCCCATAGACATCTGCGAAACTACTTCATTGTACTCCCTAAAATCACTTTTTACTGACATCCCTCTGCTCCATATCTTACAAAACTCCCACTTTTGGAGCTGTTAGATAACCAATATGGGGTGACGACTGCTTATTATGCCTAACCAGTGTCAGCTTTATTGTTACATTAGACTCTCCTAGCCCATGTGTTTTATTTTAGCCTCCAACTTCTGTGGGAACTATATTTTCATTTGACTGCATAAATTGGCACAACAGGATCCTGATACATGACTGTGGCATGAAGGCATTACTGCAGTAGAAATTATAGGCACATATACATGATTTTTTCAATAACTCTATTTCCTAGCGACCATGAATTATAATTTCCTTAAAAGCTGGAATGTTGATTCAGGAATTCCTCATAGCTGCTGCTGCTGGCAAACATTCTGAGCTCTCTCCTACAGAGAGGTAGTGTTTTTCAGGGGGATATGTATTTAGTTTTTTTTTAGTGTAGCTCTCTGCAGAAAGCAAAACCGAGAACCTGATTATGGTTATACTTACTCCAATGAGGAGATCACCACTACTCAGCATGCAGATGAAAGTTTGCATACTACTCATACTACCTTCCTCTCACTTGTTAGAGCACACTACAAGTAAGCAATACTTCAGATGTCAGATGGTTGCTTCTGCCCTATGGAGTTACTCAACATGCAGTTCAAAAAGGGATTAAAAAAATCCCAAACAAACCAAAGCAAAAAACATCTCCCTTCTATCTAAGCAAAGAACTGGATCAATACCTCTAAAGCCATGCAACAAATGCAAAACCTCATTCATTTGGTCTCTGAAACCACTTCTGCCTCAAGACATACCATGGAGCATTTACATGACGGTGCCCAGTTTAAATGGAACATGACAATAACAAACGGAAGTGCTAAACTTTTAAAAAATGTGGTCTGATTCTGTGAGCGATCATGTATTTCAACAGTCCTAAAATCTGAAATACACCTGATTTCGACTGCCAAATTCACAGGTGAAAAGTCATGCAGCAGACACCCAAAATTAGCTATTTGTAGTACACAAAGATTTTTTTTATGTATCCCTTAAAGTGGTGGAAATCCAGAACCAGGCACACCCAGAGACTTCCTGATACAGAAGGGGGAAAAAGGAATTGGGAGAAGAAGGTGGAAAGATATTAAGTAAACTAAAAAGACAAGTAAGGCTACAAAATATAATTGATAATAATAGCCCGCACATACAGAGGCTTATGGCTTTTAAACAGACTTCAAAGAAACAGACTTCAATCATTACTTAGCTACCTCCACAGCTGCAGTAAGTATTTTTATCTTCCTCTCCCTCCCCAAACACACTCAGGTGTCAAATTATATTTGGCACTTCCTAAATTCATAATCCTGACACGTCTTCCAGGGCTTGCTTTGTCACATTCATTATTTGTTGAACTATTACTATTCGGAGATATATTTTTACTGTAATAGCACTACAACACTCCACTATTTAAAAATTAATGAAGTGAGGGATCTTTGAAATTACTGAGAGCTGGCCTGTCACTGCTCTCAGTAAAGGCAATCATCATTGCAACTCCAACTGCAGTAAAATCAGTTAAGTGCTCAAGCAAGCATTCATTTTTATCCTAGGAATATAAAGAAATAAGAAAAAAAAAAAAAAAAGACCCAAACATCATATTAACTACATCTAATTAATGGTAATATCTTTTTATACAGACCTTGCATCTGGTAGCTATAGGGAGCCTGTCCAGGTTGAGGTGTGCTAAAGCTGGCACCGTAGCTTAGAAATCCTGTCTGTCCAGGTGACTGCGACTGTGCCAATCCACCTTCTGTCTTGATGCCTGCCCACAATGCACCTAAATCAGTTAGTGACAGCAAATCTATTTGTTCATATTCAAACAGGGATGGAAAATAAAATCACTTAATTAACATCATTTTTAACATATAAGTGTTATTGCATGCACGAGAGAACAAATATTGAGAACATGCACAAATGAACAGGGTAAAGGCAGTCTAAAAGCACACATAAAACTGAAGTTCACCAGGGAGAGGTTAAATTTAAAACTGTGTTTCCAATAACTGCAAAAGAAATTTATACATGAACAGGAAGTTGCATTATTCCTTTTTTCCTTTCCTGCCAGAGGCTAACTTTTCCATATATTCATGACATTTCACAGAGGTAGATCAACAACTTTATAAGATTTTAATGAAGCATAGCATAGCCAAGTTCTCCTGCCATCTACCTATTACTGACATAACTGAGATTTCCATTGTATAATATTCCTACATGAAAATTACATGGCTGTGAGTGCAAAAGCTTTCTAAGGAACTGGAAGTGGATAAAGAGAGCTAGCAGTATTAAGTATAACGATGATTTTCAAAGCTAATTAAACACTATAGGAGGTACTCAGTCTTTTAACAAATAAACACTTAATAGAACTATTCCTAAAGCGATCTCCCAAATTGGGAAAAACATAGCAGAGAATCATTAATCTGCGCTGACAGGGAAATCCACTACACATCACAGTACTCTCTCATTTCCAAATTTTGTAATAAAATTAAATGACTGACTTGCCTCCCAACTTCAGTGATTCTTCCCGCAATTTGTAAGGCAACAAGCAAGTAAATCTCAGCAAGTGAAACACTGAGAAAACACACACAATTCAGCCTCTGTCTCTTAGTTTTAATTATAAGGTTGTCCCAACATGAACTACCATTTAAAAATAATTATAGCCAAAGCAATGGAAAAGTAATACAATACTCTTAGGTTTCAGTGTGGCATTCAGTGATACCTCATTGTTCAGAAATCACCGTTACTTGAACTGAATTAACTAAGTGTAAATTAGTAACATTCCTTTGAAAATTACTGTTAATCTAAGTCCATTTCCTGGTTGGTTTTGTTGTTTTGTTTTCTTTTTAAGAATATTCAGTGTTTGTAGGTAGGAGAGGTCTGAGAAGTTACTGTGTTTGCAGAATTTCAGTATCTTCCTATATACAGTTGTCAGCATGTTTTCTTCTGCCATTTAAATCATTATTTTTCAACTGCTGTCATTAATTACCCTTAATTCCTTCTGCCAGACCTGCTAACTGCCAGACTAACCCTGTTTGCTTGCTTCTTCTGTTTCATGTTACAATTAAACAATCCCAGTGGCAAATCTGACACCTCGTTTCCAAGGGGAAATTCCTGCTATGAATGTTTTGGTATCAGTGATATCTATTTGTTCTCTGTTTAAGGACTTCTGAAATGCTGATTAAATATTGCTTAGAGAAAGTTTAACTAAATCAAGCTTTAAATTTCTAGTCCAGTTTTAATGGCCCGATTCAACTCTCCATCTCAGGCAAAGCGGGAGGAAACTATCAAAGGCAGCAGCAGGAGGATGCCACTTGAGTGAAGACAACTTGGCACCAACATGCCCTTTTGCAAACCTCCATGCTGTAAAGAGCCTTTCATCTCCTGGGACTTACTCTTCCCACCTGCTCTCATCCAGAAGTCCTTTACTCATCACACCCTGATGCTCCCTTTTTCTTGTCCCAAGTTTAATTTATGCAAGGATGCAGAAAGGGACAGTGAGAAAACATAAGGGGACTGTCAAAATCTGGGAAGAAAAAAAGTTGGTAAGCGAAGCTTTTGCTAGATGCTGGTACCGGAGCAGGCAGGAAGAAGGAGCTTCAGGAAATTCTCCAGCCTCCTCAGGGGCTTTGCAGATGAACCAGAGCCAGGAGCCCCTGGGAGACAGCTGTCAGTGGCATTCCCCTCCACCCCCCTTCCTGCTTGCACGGCTGCACCAAAGTGGAGCTGGGGGAGTGGAAAAATGAAAGGACTAGAGGAGCATTCGAGACAGCATCTTTCCAAATTCTGCCCTAGAGAGAAAACTTGAGGAAGGTTGATGCGGGAATTCATTAATATATTCTCTTCCAGTGAGCTCCAGAGAAAAGAAACAAAAAGAAAGAAGTCCCCCACTCCAACTCAGTTTTTCCTTTCACATATGTCATAAGCCTTTTCTCTTTATACCTGCTGGAAGCTTTCTGCCCAGATGAGAGAAAGGAGAGGCAGATGGAACATGGGGTCTAAGATTCAGACCAGAGATGAGAATTTTGGCTCTAACAGGCTTGCATGTGGCAAATGAGCATCCCAGTGTTCCCCACATAATTTATTTTGGGAGCATGCATTGTATGATGTGCCTTAAATATGCAGAAATATATATGGTGTTAGGTCCCAAACCTTTTTAATAGCTATTTACTTTTAAATATTACTCCTATAAAGTACATCAGCAAGGAGCACCTTAGCTCCAGTCATGAAGTACTGTCTGAAAAGAAGAAAATGTGTTAAAATCCACTTAGCTTAGGAGCTACGGATTTCAGTGGTCAAAATCAGCTCTTCAAAGTAAAAAGCTAGGCAAAAATCATCTGAGGTCCTAGGCACAGGAATGGACTGGGCAAGAAAACAAAGGAAAACAAAAGAGGAGGAAGGCATGTTAACCCCTGGTGAGCAGTTGCCAAGTAAAGCAACTCTCAATTATGGCTCCAATGACAGTGAGACAGTTGAACTCAAGTACTGAAATCTTGAAACCAAGGCCTTGCTGAAATCAGTGGGAATTTTACCGTTGACTTCAGTGAGGTCAGGATTTCATCCAGAGGAATGAAGCAAAAAACAAAAAAGTCACTGTTTAGGCTGCCCAAGCCACCACAGCCGGCCAAGTATGAATATGAGGTGTCCACAGGAGAAACAGGTCAAGAAAACCGTGGTGGGGAAAGAAGTTGTCTGTTATCACACGACCTGATCCAGTGGGAAATAGCAGAGAAGCTCTCATCGACAGCATGAGCTGGAGGGGGAGAGTATGGGCAAGAACTTCCAATTTTGTAGCCTTGAAAATGTAGTTTGAATATCCTTATTTTCTAAGTCTAAAATATGTGGATATGAAGTGAAACTGAAACATGCAATTGATGTCTATAACTGTACTTGTGGCAGTAAATAATCAAGGCTGCAGACACAGAAAGAATGTTTCCTTGGGTTGAAATTATTGATGATATACTAAAGAAACACTTTTTTTAATGTTAGGGGAAATAATAACCTATCTCTTGTACCTACGGTTCACAGTAGTCTGCTGTAAGATATACTTGAGCCCCATTGGTTTTGACTGCAGATTTCATGATGAAAGATTGAGCAGTTTTGCACTTGGAAAGTTTTAATGATTTTTAGGTGTACAGCTTGTATTGCAAGTTCTGTTCTTTTGGTACAAAACTTACATTCCCTGAATGTAGCTTTACAAAATACACTGCTAAAAGCATGTGGATTGTATATTTTTAATATGTTCCACCAGTGGAATATTAGTCCTATTTTCTAATAATGCATCTGTGCTGCCGAACTGCTCTGTGGTCTGCCAGCAGACAGTCTGGCAGCAAAACGGTCTTACCCACAGCCACTTGTTTTTAAATTAAATTTTTTTGGAAATCTTTGCTACTTAGTGCTATCTCCTTCATCAGGCAGACAGGGCCTTAGTGGCGATTTACCTCAATTTTCACCTCCAGGGAGTTTCAAAACACTGGGAGTCAGATTTATTTTATCTTTTGAGGGGGGTCTTTTTGAATCAGTTTTTTCACCTGCTGAAAATCAGCACAGCTTCAGTGGTTCATTTGGGTTCCAGTAATCTGGATCAGCTGATATTCAGAGCTTTATGTACCGATGTACCCTACTGCATTGCTGGAGAGCAGAGCTCCTCAGCAAGGCTTCAGGAGCTGTGCCTGTGTAAAGGAAGTCCCTAGATCTCTTTTCCCGTTTTGTTTTCTTAACATCAATAAATTCCTTATTAATCTTTCCCCTTGATTCCAAAACAGAGTCATCCTCCTGAGTAGCTTCTTAGCTCTTTAATACATAAAATAAGCATTACTCTCTCCAACGGGGAAATTACAAGTCTTCCACAAGAAACACTAGAGAGCACAGCTGTTCCACTAAGCAGTAATGCAAAGATCACATAATCTTGATCTAAAAAGCATTTAACTCAAGAATAAGATAACACGGATGTGATTTCTTACCATATGAAGGGATTCCATAGGGTTGGCCGGGCTGGGGGTAAGTGGCATAAGCTGTAGCTTGTTGCATCCCTGTTGTAAACTGTGTCTGCCCATATGCAGCCATCGTTTGTGAAGAAGGGGTAGGAAGAATATGTGGGTATGGTCTGCTATTGATTACAAATGACAGAAAATAAGACACTGCGTTAGATAGACATTTGTGTACTTATTTTTAGCCTTATTATAATCCTGCTGCTTCATTAAGACATAATTATAGCCTGTGCTAAACAACAGAACCTCTCAAAGACAAAATAACAATAAGAAATCAATAATAAAAGAATAAGTAAAATAAGAAAATTTCAAATATTTTTCTAATACATTCTTAGCATTTTAAAAAAATATTTTTTTTTTCCTAGAAGCTGCTGCAGTTTAAATTATGACTTAACAGATGGACCCAATTATTGTTTTAAATGAGGTTAAAATCTGCCTTTTTCAGTTATTATTATTATTACTACTATTATTATTTTTAAAAGATATCATACTTAGAAGGGTAAATCTGTGGTGGGGAGAACTGGTGTGTTTGTCTTGGGCTGAAACCACTGCTTCCAATTGCTGCACCAAGGAGAAAAGAAAGCATACAGAAGTGTAAATACACACACCAAAGATAAATATTATTTTTCCTAATAGAATTTCAGAGTATTAACAAGATTTTAATTAAATTCAAATATAACCGATACCTTAAATAGAAAATAATATTTTATCAGGAACTATGCAAGAATGCTTAACATTAAAATCTTGATTACAAATCTCAAATACTAAATTGCCCCTTTATACAACTCCTGAGCAACAGTTTATTCTTTGCTCACACACAGACAACATTTTCAATGCAAACAACCTGTTTCCGAATGGAAACATTTCCCTTCATATTTTCAAAGGATTGTTGATATCTCAACTGCAACATTTTATTAACTTTTAGAATTTTTAAGACCAACATTTTATGAAGGAGCTTTATGCCTGCCTCAATTGAAAACATATGGCCAGCTTCAGAGCACATGCCTCCTTTTGTTTTAATAATCCATAATGCAGATAATGTGTTACCATATTGCACTTCTGTCATATTGCTGAACCCATGACAACTTCCTTCTCTTTTGCCCCATCTTATCTGCTTTCTAAAATACTTTCAAACCATTACATAAAGATATGCAATATGCAAATGCTCCTAGTGAAACAACGAAGCCTAGGAGGCTAAATAGTGAGCTTCTGCCCTGCAGTTTAGCCACTGCTGATACAGAGCTTTAAGCCAACATCCCAATTTCTTTAGGTATTTTTGGGTGCTGCCGAGAGCGTGGCAGATGTGCTGTCATGCTCTGCTTTAGAGGTTACGTTCGGGAGCTATTCCCTCTCTGGTTACCATTTGGGTGACACTTCTTCTCTACATCCCAAGGTGGGTTTTGAAGCCTCTGCCAGGAAGGGGTCAGCAGCAGGTTATGAGACTACTGTAAAATCAGACAGCCAGAGAAACAACAGGCCCTATTGCTAAGTACTTGGAAATAAACAAGGCACGGATAATTACCCTTCACCAGCTACCTTTTTCCTGGCCAACTACAGGGAAAATCCATCATCTTTACACTCCAGGAGCACTTACAAAGCATGGAGAGAAGCTGAGAATAGCTTTCCATGCCTTGCACACCTGATAATTTTTTCTTTCCTGTTGTTCGTGAGGCTACAGATATATCAAATACTACAGTCCGACTTTTAGTCAGACCATCACAGATGTACGAACCTACTATTAAGTGCACTACCTTTTCTTCTCTCAGAGATCTAAAATATTCTAGAAAGCTTTTGCCTTTCAAGTTTGATACTTTCATACTCAACAGCATGTGCAGAAAATGAAGGCTGAGACAAGACCAGAAAAGGGTCGCCTACTTGGAGCCTGTCTGCTTGTGAGATGTCGAATTTTGCTACTCTGAAAATATAATCCCATGACATGGCATTAGATCTTTTTTTATTTGATTTGCACCATAAAAATGATGTGCTGGAAATACCACAGTTAACCCATAGGTATGCAAAACTGTGCAGACATCCTAGGATTTTCTTGCAATGTTTTTCTCTGGTGTGCTAAAAGCTGTGTTTGGCTTCCAGAAGGAAAAGTCTGACAAAAGAATGAATACCTTGATAATAATAAATTATAATAAATGAGAAGGACCTACCCCTCAATTGCAACACTAATCACAGAGGTAGGTATGTTTACTCACAGAAAACAAAAGAGTAATTACTCTGGGCCAGAATACTCCCCAGTGGGACTCCCACTGAAGACACCAATGGACATTAATAAGCTTGATGCTGTAATTCTTCCTACTTGGGGAAAATGCCTATTGACTTACACTGTCTGCATAAGATGAACAGAAAGAGGCATTAACTGCAAAGTGCACAAGGCTTTTTAAGAGCTGTGCACAGATTTAGACCACATGGGATAAGAAAATAGCAAATAAAAAAAAAATACTGAGCTTAAAACCTTTGTTTTTTTCTTACCTGATCCTGAGAAATTGTCTAAAGACCCGTCTGTGGTAGTAGTAGTAGCAACCTCACTGCTGTTCATTGGTTCTGTTTTAACTATAGAAATATAAACAAAATATATTCTATATACGCCTAATATTCTGGCACATACATGCACATACCCACTACAGCCACAAATTCAACCAAACAAAAGTCCTCCAAAAATATTTAAATCATGGCTATCAACATTTTGCATTTATGTATTTTTGTATACAAACAATGCAAAGTACTGGCAGCTATGATTTACACATACATATGAAATGATCAGGAGGGTTATTTCTGTCCCCAGGGAATAAGAGCCACTGTCACAAAACAGAAGTCCCCATGCAACTTGCTGCACCTGTCCTGATTCCTCTTAATCCTGAAGACCCAACAATAAAGGTCCACATTTAGATTACATCATGCAGACATTTAAAGGCCTGAAAGACAGCAATTTGAGTAAGACAAAAAAGGAAATAATTTTCAAATGGGTTTCTCTGAGTGCTGCTCAATTTTTTTTCCATCTAAACAATTTTTCAGAGGAAAAATGAGAATTTGTGATGAAGTAAAACACCTTCCTTGTGGTGAATTTCTCCTCTTAAAATGGAAACCAACTTAATACTTAGCAATCCTGAATAAACAAAGGGGACACAGTCCGAACCAGATCCATCAGAGAATGCTTTTACATTTTATTTCCTCTGCAACACAACATAGTTGTCAGAGAGTAAAAAAGAATAAGAGTAACAGAGACTCTGACTTGGCTCATACTGCTTCATAATTTATTATTAATTAATGACTTTTAATAAAGCCTCAAGTAAATAAACAAATTTCCCTTTCTTACTCCAGCACAAGGTCAGTATTTGAATCCATGGCATAAGAGTGGGACTGACCTGGCGTGGATGCAGTCACAATACCTACTCTCAGGGAGTTATCAGATCAGCACAGCAATTTCTCAAATCCATTTTTACACTCCTAGCTTTTGGAGTCACAGTACACCAAAAGCGATGGATTATGTTTCAGAAAACAATGGAGCTGATCTTACTAGCAACATCCCACCACTTTAGCTTCTGCTGACACAGAGAGCCACCACTGCCCATGCACCAGCATTAGTGCATACCTGACCTTCCAGCAGCACTGCAGAACATGAGTCCAAGAAAACTAAGCTAAACTGTACCCCATTTGACATGTAAAGCCTTAGTGTCATCTTGACATTGTTGCACTTAAATATATGTATGTTTGACTGTACTTGTGTGTTCAGGAATTGCAACCATCACCAGCAGAAACCCTTCCGGTACCAGATTTGGAAAGGGCAAGGGAGAGGCACTTTACCCTTTTGACAAAGGACCTTTCCTTTCCTTGCCAATCCAAATTCTTATTTCTGTATGCCTAAGTATTTCCTTCACACGATGTCATCCACAGGATTTATATGCAATCTCTTAAGATTTTCCTAATCACCATTTTCTTTTGATTCTCATGCGGGATGTTCTGTCTGCGCACACTTACACAGATCCATGCTAGCTCCAAAAAAAACTCTGCTATGTCTGTATTAGCAAGCAGTGCAGCACAGTAACAAGTTTCATGGAATTAAATGGTTGGTGCAGAGGGTCCACTATCCACAGTTTAGGTGGATCTGGGGGGGTTACACAGGCTGGTTTAGTCTTGCCCAAGGAGTGAGCACCCATCAGCAGCTGGGGAACATTAGCTGCACTTCCACAGAGCACCTTTTCTGAAAGAAGTCCAAGAGACTCCATTGTGGAGATACCACTCCAAGGTAAATTCATTAAAAGTGAATTTACGTGTAGTAAGAAAGGGTGGCCAGGAAGTTCACTTCAAAAGTGCACTCATAATCTGAACTTCAACTCTAATACAAATGTATATCTTTAAATTACAGCATATAACATATCCAACATCCATTTTTTAACTAAATACTGAATGTCTAACACACAGATATAACAAAATGGTTGTTGCAGTGTCTATCTCAAGAAATTCCAGAAATTACCAGATATTTACATCAAATTCTAGTTTTTTAATCTAGATACAAAGAATTATAGCATCTACCTTCTCCTTTTTCTTAGATGCTTACCACAGTTGCCTTTTACAGTCAGATTAATATTTCCCTCGTAGATTACTCCAGCTTTCCCAAAAATATGTAAGTCTTCTGAATCTAATTTCCATAATGCAATAATGCTTTTGGAAAGACCAAGGAAATATGTTTTTTTCTATAGCTGACAGCTGTGAGGGAGGGAAAGACGGGAAGATGAGATAGACCAAAACTAACTTGGGGTACAGTGTGGAAGATTTCAGTATATGCTTTCTCCAAACCTTTCCCCACTTCTCGAGAGAAACAATTTATCTATAATCCTTAAAAAAAAGAAAATATCATAATTTGGATCATAGCAAACTAATAGTCCAAAGATAATGCTGAGTCATCTCACACAATATAAAGATCTAAAGTGTCATTTGTTACAGTTAAAGATTTTAACGGACCTTGGCACCACAGCTAGTTGGGAATTAACAAAGATGGACAGTAACTGAAAAGCCATCCATTACCCACATATTTGAATCAAAATGCCAGAAAATGACAGCATATTTTCTTGTATCTGAGCCTAAACATATTTCAAGAGGATGAAAGCTTGCTATACAAAGAAATAAACTGAGAAGAACAGCCATGGCTTTACCCACTGGAAATATTTACCACGTGTATTCTCACCGCAAAAGAATGTCTTTAATTTTCCCAAGGCAAAAACTGACCCACAGTGGAGAATATTTCACCCCAGAATCACAGGAAAGAGAGCTGTGAAGGGATTGCTTGAGGTTAAAAGTCTGCCAGGCTATCACAGTAGTGCATCAGCAATCCATGTCTATGATGAGAGGCATATGGAGCTGTCCAAGGAAGCAAGGCTTTGGACAGTCACGGATCTGACCCTGCCACGTGCTCCTTCAGCATACTCAGGATTTCAGCTCTCCACATTTTCCATGACAATTAACATTTCTGCAACATGTCCTAATCTTTCACAGGATAACAGTGTGGAATGAGTGAGAATATTGGCACATCTACACAGAACACGTTGCAAGCTTGCCTGTAACTATCAACAGCATGCTCAGTCATGGCAGACGCTGCAGAAAGCGAAACAGGAGAGTTCCCATTTCTGCTGCTCCTTTATCAAAACAGACTTTTACTGCAGTGTAGAATTATCAGACTTACATTATGGAGATTGACTGATTCAGTAATATGCTGCTAAGTTTTAGCGCCAGCAAAATCAGTCATGTAATAAAACAGATTACCAGTAAGAAGCTCAAGAAGAAATCTAACAAATTCCTGAGGTGCTGCAAAAATGCAACATTTAGAATTACTGATATAGATCTGGTTTGTATACTTAGGAGCTTAAGAAGCTATGTCAAGAGAGAGACATTTTTCCTCCCTCTTTTTCTTGTCTAGTCATTTATGAGATTCTAAAATCAAGATTTAAAAAGAAACTGTGCAAGAAAACTGCAGCAGCATAATAGAAAAAAAATGAATTCTCAGATAACACATATACTAACACAGAAAAAAAAAAATCAAAATTCTGAGATAGAATAACTGCTGATCTAATATTACATCAATTATCAAGATATTTCTTATTAAGACACCTAGAGATTGCAAGTGCAATGTGCCTTGTTTTGTCAGCCATATAACAAAAGATAGTTAAAAATTACTTAAATGGCAGTTTCTGAACTCCACCAAGAGAAAGAACTTCAGACCAGAATCCATAAGTTCATGTGTTTCATTGGCCAATTAACAACTTCCTGAGTTCACAGCTTGTCACGCAATCACTGGTGCGTATAGCAGTAAAGAGTGCTATGAGAAATGAGATGCTGACTATTTTAAGTATGAATTTAGAGACCTAACTTTTGGCCATTGTTAACATAAATGTCATATGAAAACCTCATAAAGACTGCAACTGCAAGCATGAAAAAGAGTTTTTAAAATATCTTTTTAAAATTTCTTTATCTAAAATACATGTAAGACTTGATCGACTGAACTAGCCTTTGCTAACATTTTTAATTTTGCAGTTTTAGAATCATAGAATCATAGAATAGTTACGGTTGGAAAGGACCTCAAGATCATCTAGTTCCAGCCTTATTGCCATGGGCAGGGACACCTCACAGTAAACTGTGTCATCCAAGGCTATGTCCAACCTGGCCTTGAACATCACCAGCGATGGAGCATTCACAACTTCCCTGGGCAACCCATTCCAGTGTCTCACCACCCTTACAGTAAAGAACATCTTCCTTACATCCAATCTAAACTTTCCCTGTTTAAGTTTTAACCTGTTACCCCTTGTCGTGTCACTACAGTCCCTAACGAAGAGTATCCCCCCAACATCCTTATAGGCCCCCTTCAGATACTGGAAGGCTGCTAGGAAGTCTCCAGGCAGCCTTCTCTTCTCCAGGCTGAATACCCCCAACTTTCTCAGACTGTCATCACATGGGAGGTACTCCAGCCCCCTGATCATCCTCGTGGTCCTTCTCTGGACATGTTCCAACAGTTTCAAGTTTTAAGTTGAGGACACCAGAAGTGTACGCAATACTCCAAGTGAGGTCTCATGAGAGCAGAGTAGAGGGGCAGGATCACCTCCTTAAGGGCAGAATCACCTCCTTGAAGGTGATTATTCAGTTTTAAGACTAAATAATACTATAATGTTATATTCTTTGTGCTATAGGAATAAGTGGGCAAAATGAAATAATTAGTGGCTGACAGCTCTCAGTGTCCTTGGGGCACAAAGAGTCTAAACAAAGTAAGCAAGGCTGTTAGTTTGTTAATACACATACGTAAATACAGTCTCTGGCCCTGTTTTGGTTCGTTTCAAGGTGATGTCTTAAAATAAATTTAGCAGCTAAACACCAGGTAGACATCTTGACTGCATACCCATTACTATTCCTACACTGTTGCTCTTTCTCTGCCCACTAGAAGCACAGAGCTCACCCTGAAATTTCAAAGACAGTTGTCATTAATGGGACAAAAAATCTACTTTGAATCTCTAAGCTGATGATAATTTCCGTATCTCCTCTGTGCTGAAGAATCTTGCAAATATAAACAGGTAATAAAGGTTACAAGTTACTTATAAAGCAGGTCACTCAATTACACTTATTTCTATTCAGGACATTCTCTTTTTTTATCAGACTAGCAAAATTAGCTCCTGAGCATGAAGACTGATAAACTTACTTGCTCCTGCTTCTCAAAGCAGAGGACACTTCCTGAGTCTGATTGTCTGGAAATTACCAGAAGGTAATTACCACAAGGTAATTTCCAGCTTAAATTTATGTTTTGTTTTCAAAGAAAGTCCCTGCTCGAAGCAGCACATTCTAGTTCAAGCCCAGACTGTTTCCTGCTGTCCCCTCCACTGATGTCAGGAGGCTTCAAAGCTTCTGAGTATTGGGGCTGTGGCTAACACCTAGCTTTCACTGCATGCACAGTTACCCCATGACCCTCATCCTCCCCTTCTGTTAAGCACTACAATTGAAAAAGATTTAACATTATTGAACCTGCTCATCCAGCAGTAAAAACCTTAAATTTACAAAGAAATGTCATCACCACTACAGTGCAAAATCAGGAAGAAAATTCAAAACCACTTGGGTGGAGTCACGCTTTTATTTTATCTGTAGCTGGTAATCAAGATTTAACCTGGACATTTATTTGACAAATACAGTCATGGGTTAAAATAGTCTCATTCATCACAGTTGAAGGTGAGAATATCTGAGTCAAACTAATGTTCTTACCCCTTCACACTCACTTGTCAATTTATACCTGATGTTTATATCTCTTCTGTCACAAAAGGTGCAGCATAAATCCAGAAACAATCCTTTTTAAAATGTTACTGCCTATTTCCTTTATTTTTTTTCTTTTCTTTTTTTTTTGTCTTCTTAAATCCTTGATTGGGAATCTGACCATGGTAACTCACATATGTATAACAGTTTGTGAGGCATCTGTGTGAAATATCTATACCCTTTAGCCAAAGCCAGACAGAATGACCACACAGCATCACAGCCCCAGACATTAACAGCAAAAAAAGGCTGCCTTCAGCTAATTTCTGGGAACCTGGAGGGCTTCAAGTGAACAGAGAGCATCTTGGAGAGGTCAAGCCCACTCTGCCAGTAAGGTGTGCAAGGCACAAGACTGACATGAAGACAAAAGCAGAATGATAAAATGAGTGAGACCTTCCACAAGTGGGAAATAATGTCCTTTACTTTTGGCCAGGGTCTGAACTCCAGGACTGCCAGTCATAAGTCAAATTCACTTGGACAGAGTGGGATAGCAGCAGCTTGCATTCCCTCCACCCAGCAGCAGCAAAATCCTCAGCTTGCCTCACCAAGTCGAGTGGCACAAGTACTTCTCTCATTGACCAGGGAGACACTGCTAACCCTGAAGTGTAACCAAGTTTTATGCTTTTTTATCTACCTGTGGTAAGCAAAACCCCTCTGAAGATTACAAGATGCAACTGCAAGTGCTAAATCAGACACTCACAAGTCTCTGAAGATGCAAAGGCTCTTCAAATACCACTCTGTTTATGTGGATTTTAGACAAAGATGTCTATTCCTGTTCCCTGGAGTTTCTGTTGGTGCACATAGACAGCAGGGGCTGGATTTCATCACTATTACTGACCAGGCACATGATATTTTTATCTTATGCAGAGCTGTCACACGATTGCACACATGCAGGTCATGGGTAATGGTTTGGTCCCACTGGAGAGACACTGCACCTAGTGTGAAGTGTTGCAGTTAGTTTTCAGTAAAGTAGTGAATACCTTTACAGGTTCTTGATATCCTGCAGCCTGCGCAAAGCCACAGTGCCAGCAGGGCTCTGGGACTCTCAGACACACTCAGAGAGTGCTTCCACGACACCATGCTCTCCATCCAGGGTCTGGAACAGCATGTGCTGTGAAAAGGGTTATGAGAAGCTTGCAAAAATAAGTGATATTAAAATAATGGTGCTTCCAAGATGTTCATTTGTTTTTGAGTCTTTTGTCATTTACAGTTATATTGTTTCCCTCAAACGTCTGTGGGAACTAGTATTGCTATTAACTTTTCCCTTCAATGAGGTCTGTCCTTTCAGGAAAATGTTACGGGAGGAAACAAAATAGTGAAGCTTTCACAAATAGATGCAAAAACATACAGAAAAGACAATAAATACAGAGATGTTTGTTAGCCAGTCTCCTCCTCAAGACCTTGCAACATGAGTTGCTGGACTGAACCAACAGAGGAGAAGACAATTTATTACAGTGGCCAGAAATCTATGAAAGAAGAATAATAGAGCATTATGCTGCATGCGCTCAGAACAGACAGAAGGACTCTTGGGGAAGCAGGGGAATAAAAGCACAGATAAGACAAAGAGTCTGGAAGGAAGCCAATGTAATACAGCAAGAAATAAAAAGGTAAGGAGCAGAGAAGAAAAAATAGTCCAAGTCAGCCCCTTGCCTTCACATAAATGGGTAGTGACGCGTATCTGATTTTTATCCTCCAGAAGTGACAGCAAGTTGAAGATTATTACTAGCCCCTACAGAGCCCCAGGTTGCTTTTACCAGTCTGGGGCTTGGGACCACTGCAGTCTTTGCCTCCAACCACACAATTGTCCTTTTGAGCTCTTCTGAGGCTGAGTAAAGAAATTAGCATCAATAGTTCTTGATACTCACACCCTTCTGAAATGCAAAATACTAGATTCACCTTTACTGCACTATTATTTCAGGATGTTTAAATATGGAGGCATCCCTGCATCAATTACATTTTATACCATCAAGCACTTCATCACAAATACAAGTCAAGAAACTTCAGCATACATAATTGGCAGAAACTCCACAAATGAGCAATTAAAAGTAACAGACCACAAGCATCTTCCAAAGCAGAATCATTCTGATTGCCATCACCTACTGCAGCTTTGTACCCAAATTATACAAAATTATGAATAACCATTAAAAACTACAAATAACCTATACAAAATTGAAAATCATCCCCTGCCCATGCACAGGCTTGATTGCAATACTGAAAAAGTGCTACAAAGTATTGTTAGAATTACAATGAACTCTTAACATGTAATTTACTTACAGAAACCTACATAATGTTCCGTAACAGTGACCAGCTCATACTTTTTGTATGGGTTTCAACACCTTACTCCACCATTACCTCAGAACATACTGAAACCAACTTTTTCTTCATTCTATGATATAGCAACATGACAGCAAATATACCACGCAGCACTGCCTTTTGAAACCCTGAAGATGGATTTACACTCACCAGACATTAAACAACTTTTCTAATGGCCACCCATCAGATAGTTATGATAGTCATGTAGTGGGGAGTTCTGACTGCCTTTGTGTGGGATCTCATTCTCATGTTGCAGCAGGTACTTAAAGAGCGAGAACTTTTCTTTTCCAAAGGAATTTTGATGTCCAACTCCCTTTGAAGCCTCCCTTCCTATGTATCTTTGAAAATCTGATCTTCAATTTGTTATCCTTTTTCCCTTATTGCTTGATAAGAAAATGCCTTCTATTCTTCCTTCTGAACACTCAAAAATGAGGGCAGAAGTAGCTCCATACTCTCAACATGAATGAAGAGTAGTTGCTTGGAAAACCACAACTCCTTCTCTCCCCATCTTCATCTATTCCTTTCCATTCCAGTTGCATAAAACATCACCATGATGGGTCATAGGCATCTATTTCTCACTCTGTTATCCGTCAGAACTGATTTACATTCTTTAGATAAAAGGTAAGATCACTGTAGGCAGAAACTGGATGCAGTTTTCCACTATGGAAAACATCTTTGCTACACTTTTCAAATTTATTAATTACTCTCAGCCTTTCACCCCTGAAGTATATGTACCAAAGTGGGCACTGTTATTGGAATAGCCGCTAGCTGTCTGGTAAAACTTAATGAATGACAATTTTATTTGCTTCTGTTGTTATTGTTTCTTTTACTCCTTCAGTATGAAGCCACCACAGCAATTCTCTGGCAAAGGAAGATTAGAGATAAGGCATGACTATGAACATTTTGGTTCCCACTTCAATTATTTTTTTTTTTTTCACTTTTTCTGAGGCAAATCATAGAGGACCAATATTTCAAAGGCATCCAGTGTCTGCTGCTCCATACAAAGGAGGGTGTTTTGTGGAAAAACACTTAAAGAGGACATGGAAAAGTCAAATACTGCAGTATTTATATCATCAATACCACCTTGGCATACCAGGACTGATTTCTGTGAGTGCCTCTAGCCAGACATTTTAATGTTACTCCTCTGCATTTGACCCTGGGAAATTTCCGACTGGTCAACATCTATAATTTCCTTGTTACTTCCCCACCCCTAGTTTTGAAGACCATGCTGTCTGGCCCGGAGAAGAGGAATTTTGCTTACCAAAGTGAAATTAAGCACACAAAGGGTTATTATATAAAAGCTGCATGCAGAGATTAAACTCAGACTCAATCACACAACTAAACCCCCATTCAGTGCTTTGAAAATTTACCACAAAGTGTGAAGCTAAAAATGTTAGCTAATAACAATGAGCTATCTTCTAACCACATCCTCTTGCAGAACATCAATAAGAGACAAGTCTGAAAATGTGCCTTAGAGGAATTAATGAGCATTTGTTTGAAACAGGGCCATTTCACTTTGGGACAGGGTTTTGTTTTTTTTATTCCTTGTTTTTTTTTTTTTTCCTCCCCCTCATCTAATGAACATGTCCTGCACTTCAGGGTATGGAAACCTGCCGAAATCACACCCATAGTCAAATCAAATTTAACATATCTTTACAAGATATTTATGACATGCAAATACCTAGAGGCCCTGTTTCTTGTTTACATGAAGGTCCCTTATGCCAGAAAAGGAGGGCTCTTTCACGTTAGCAAGCATGAGTGTGTACTAGACTAGAAGACAGTTTCACATACTATATTTAACATGTGAATGTTCAGCAGCCCACACCTCCACTCCACATGCAGCAAGCAAGCAAACCATAGTGCAGCATTTTAAGAAAGGTGCTTGGCAAGCCCTTACAACTGCATCCTTACAACCTGTCACTTGTGCCTCAGCAGGATTCTGCTTCAAGAGTCTTGGAAAAAATAATTTGACTTCACCCTTCGTTAAAAAAAATATATGAAACCCTCGTTTCATTCACTCCATTTTTTCTTAAGCCTGTTTAGCAGCTCAAGGAACCCAAACTAAACATTTTCTCAAGATAAAACAGATTAACAGTAAAAATTCCACCTTCAGATTCTTAGGCATCTGCTTCACTCACAAATTTTGTCTCTTGGCACACATCTATTTCAGAAATAAATAATTCTCTTACTTTCACAAACTTTTCCTTATTTGTCACCTAAGAGCAATTAGAGCAATCAGAGATAGGAATTTTCAATTTAGAAAGTATAGACCAGAATCGCCAAGCACAAGCTATTTCTCAGAACGCTATCTGGACAACATCTGAAACCGCATGCTGAATGCCCACGCCTCCTGCACCCACCGCAGCCCCCCAAACCTGCGGGGCTCTGTGTGCTAGGGCTTAGCAACCAATCTGCAGTGCTGAGGAGGGTCATGTCACCTGAGGGAAAATTGCAAACAAAAGAAAACCATTTGGCTTCATCTCAGAAAGTAAACACAGATTGCAAGTTACAGCTTTCTGGGTAGAATTCACCCCAAATTAATAAACCTGAACTTTAAGATTCTCATGTCAGATAAATTAGTTACTGTGGCTTAATTTACTTTCTTCAGTAGGCTCTGATACCTGCCTAGAAGTTGGGATATTACTTCCACAATTATTTACTACCTGAGGTCAGTACACGACTAGATACAGCATACAGCTTATTCCTGTCAAAGTAATATTAAGCACCCCATTTTTCAGGGTGTATGTGTGCACACAATAACTACTTAGAAGAAAAAGTCTAGCCAGATGGTGAATGTCTTTCAGTGTTTCATGGAGTACTCCTTAGTTCTGTGCTAATAGAGAAACTTCAAGCAATACAGAAGGTATGAAATCTGGTCAAGTTTACAACAAAGACTTTGTGACCTAGAGGAATTTTAATTTGAAAGGTCAAGCAATTTTATCATATCCCAAAACTAGTATACAACTGATAATTTAATATTAAATATTATATCTGGATATTTAAAAGGACGAAGATTTATCTAAGGACATGAAATATTGTTTTCATTGAACTACTTAACATATTAAGCACTTCATTTATTCTTTAAAAAGCAAGTTTTGGGGTTTAGGGTTTGGTTTTTTTTTTTTCAAAACGACTTAAAATTTGCTTGCAGCAATACTTTTGCAGCAATAGCAAAAAGTAAATTATACACAACTTTGGCACAAATGCCTGTTAATCTGATAACCTATAAACCCTCCTCACTACAAAGGACTCCAATTGGAATGAATAACAGAGATGTTTGGGGAATTGAGGGGGGAAGGCATCTGTTTGATTGACATGTGCCTTTCCTGGAAGAATGCAACGCATGTCCATAATCCTAAACAGTCTGACAGCATTAATATGACCCAATTCTTAAGAAAAAAAAGCCTATCTTTGCTACAACAGTTGTTTAAGTATACATTTATACTGAACAGTAATATTGAAGCTGTGTGACTTCTCTAGTAACGCATTAAAATCTCTATTGACATAGCTATCTAAATGTCATGTACAATCTTTTCTACTATAACCATAGAAATGTTACAGGTAAGAGTATTTTTTGCTGCTTACTATATAAACCCTTCTGTGTTTCATTATACGTATTATTGTATGTATTATATATGTATTGTATTACTTGCCAAGCTGTTAGGTTGTTCTGCTGGTAGTATTCTATTGAGAACAAACATAACTTACCAACTGCCTGACTGCTTCTTGAAAAATAGGTATCAGTTTACCCCATTGAATTACTACACCTGTTTGAATTTTGGCTGCTCCATCAGAGCAGCAAGCTAGCCCGAGGAAATTTCAACACTCAGTTTTATTACCCTACTTGAGAAAACTTTCATAGCATTAGGAGCCTTAAAAAAGGGAGAACATCAAGAAATACCCATATAGTGAAAACACTGAAACACTGAGTTTTGTAGTACAGCTGCAAATGCTTTTTTCTCATGACTAAACTACCTTTTCAAGCCTTTTTTGAGTTTTTTTCAAGCTCTGCACATACTACCTGCCCAGTCCATTTAAACTCCATGAAAAGAACAGAAACCTGGAATGAATGCTATTGCTGAAACTTGATAATAGTAACCACTGATAAACATTGATCATCAGCTTTCCACACAATATTACATAAGCACAGAACACCTAAAATAGTAAAACATTTGCTCTATATAGCTTACTTACTGCAAGAACATCAATGCAACATGAAGAAAATATAAACTATGAAACACTAAAAAAAATGGTGGCTCACCTTCTGTGCCATTGGGTGTCATGGAATTGTTATTTATATGGGAGTTATCAAGTTTTGGACCACTGGGGGATTCACTACTACCACTTAGTCGTCTATGTGGGCTGGCTAGATCCTGCATTTCCATAGACCTGAAAATAATATGCAGCTATCTTTAGTGACATATTCAATATGTATTGCCTATATGAGATGTAGCTTGCTATTAATCAACACCCTGAAAACAGTAAAAAATTAACAGCTTCTCTTAACTTGGTAATTTCTGGAGCAAAACTCATTTGTAGCACTCTAAAATGTGACTGACCAGTTACCATAATTATTTTTGCAGCTTCAAACTGAATAAATCTTACATATGAAGTACTGTTCTTCAAACAGTTGTGTCACCTTGTATATTTAATATATGTAAAAAGACAGAATGACCAATATATGAAGACGTACATTCTTTTAAAAGCAAATTAACACTCTGCTTTTTCAAGATTTACCACTCAGTGGCAATAAATGGGCCTCCAAACCAAATAAAGCACTTGAAGCAATTGTGGACACCTATCATCTACTGACAGGGAATGAGATATTCCTGATGTATGTGTTTACTCTGGCAAACTACTTAATTGTTCCTCTGTTTCCGTTGAAACAAATGCAGCATTAAAACATTATTATGTCTGCTCACTTGTTTGCTTTGTGGATTACATAAAGCGTGCCCAATTGAAAAGGGATATGACCAACATACAGTGGATCCATATAGGCGTTAGTATGCCTTAGCACCCTGCTGTATCTCTACAGCTGTCGCTCAGTCAAAATAAGAAGAAAGCAATTCCAATTCAAAGCAAAAATTACATATTTATAAAGCACACAAGCAGCTGAATATTTCTGACTTGTGTTTTTTATAGCCTTATATAAAAAAGGCCAGAGCCATAGCCATCATGACATATGTTGGGGAAGCTTATGATTGAAGTGCCCTAATCTTTCATTTCTTTATACCTAAAACTTTTTTCTAACGTTATTTTATGTACTCAGTCTGAGTAGTTGCTCCCAGTAGAAGTTTCACAGGTTACTCTGCCTCCAAGGCATTTGTATCAGTAATTTTTCATTTTAAAAAGAAATGTTTAGGCTCTTTTAAAGACTATAAAATCATATAAAAAAAAAAATCCTCCCACCATAACATATAAATATCCTTAAGCCTAAGTGTCATTTCAGCTATGAAGCTTTCACATTTTAAGTGAGATTTTATCACAAGTTCTAAACACAAATCTTTCATTTTACATTAAATTGCCTAAACCAACCTACACATAAAGAAGGATTATATCACAATGAGTTTGAAAAGCCAGTATCTAACATAAAGTCAAACAATTTAGTAAAGAAGTTGGATGTGCTCCTGGTTTACAGACTTAGTTGCATGCACATAAAAGCGACGCTTGAGCATTTGCTCATCTGCTCAATGTGGAAAACATGAATAAATATTTAGTTATCACCTGAAGTTAAAAAAGAGAATAAAAGGCTTGCAGAAAAATAGCAAATTTCAATCAATGCTTACCTGCAGCTTGACGAAACAGCAACATCTGAACTGGTTTGGGACTTCTGCACCTGTAAACCAGGGAAACAAACAGAAGCCTCTATTACTCCACTTTACTACGAGGCCTTAATTTAAAGAAAGGATATTACCACAGATGACAACTCTGTCCTTTAAAGCCAAAAGGAGAGGAGGAGGGCTCGGTGCCCGTGAAAGGCATATTGTCTTTAAATTGAAGGCTCAACTGTTGTTTCCCAGGCAGGTCTCTCTCCCTCCTCCCCGCGCCGGGGGACGGCGGCCAAGTGACGGGATAGTGATTCATCAGGGGCCCGTGACAGCTGCAGAGGGTCTCACTCCTCCCATGGCACAGAACGGCACGGCACAGCTCTGCCATGCACCCCCACAAAGTAACCCCATCACATCACTCCAGCCCTGAGACCCCCACCATCCTCCATCCCTCTTGCCTTTTGCTATTGTTGGCTACCTTTTCCTCCCATCCCCTTAACTCTTTACAGCTTCTTGCCCTCATCACATTGGCTTTCCTCTTCCTATGTTCTTCGCCATCCTTCCTCCTCACCTGGGCAATAGAGAACCCACAAGTCAGCCCACCCCAAAGGTGAGGGGTGAAGAAAGCCAGAAAGGCTGACATTAACTTTTTGGGGGAACAACAAGGGGCAGATCTACCTATGGTAAAGATCTCCAATCTGTGACAAACAGTATTACACAATTATCTCCAAAATGAGCCCATCTCCAGCTGGGGTGAATTAAAATAAAAACCCCACACATTATTGCACAAAGTCGTACTTGTAAAAATTCCAGTCGCTAATGAGATTTCTGATAAAATGACTTGAAAGAACACTTCTGGCTAAATAAATAGGTGGAAGCTGTAGCATCTACCTCTGAGGTCACTCATCAACGAAAGGAATCTGGTTCCACTGGGAAGCCCAGTAATAATTTTCCAGTTTAATAAAATGACTCCTTTTATAACTCAGGTGAGTAATAGATTTTCATATCCTATTAGAAAAACACCATTGCTTTGCTAACAGGCTCTTCTCTGTAGCCAGTAATGATTGTGAAGGTCCACTGCTAGATGCTGTTAACTTAAAAGCACACAAAAGCTTCTCCAGGCAAGGTATATATCCTCTTAATGTCTGCACTGAGAATCCTTCATGTGCGTTTCCATTCAACCTGAACTGACATCTCTTAAATGATCACAGAGCAAAGACAAGAGAGATGAGGCATTTTAAGTGCCATAAAAATCATCCAAGCAAATCCTACTTATGTGTCTATAGGTTTTGTTTTTTTTTTTTGTTATTTTTAATCACAGACAGAATTACTACTTGCAAGAGTAAACAACTCCTAGGGGCAGCCAGGCAATGCAGAGCATTACAAACGTTGTCAAGAAGCATACAATAGCGCACACTGAAAAACATCAATCTTTTTATAACTGGGTACTTAATGTACTGCATAACATGCTTTTCAATATATCATCGCATGCCAAATCAAACTAGATAAGCAGATGCATTCAAAATTGTGCATTTTGTTTTAAAGATTTTTTTTTCCCCATTTCTTTACCCCAGAAACTGCAGCAGAGTGCCTTAGGATATGTTTCTGCTGCTACTTCTAAACACCTGGAAAAAATTATAGGTGAGAACTACATTTGCTTACAGAGCTATCTTCACTCCCTTTTGCACAGGATCCTTAAAAACATATCTTCTATAATAGCAAAAAACTTCCTTTTTCAAATAGATGCTTTAATTCATTGATATTTTCCAAAGTACCCTACGGTTTTATTCATTCTTCACTAACCCCTAAAATACATTTAATCCTCACTATTTTATTTACCCAAATTAAAAACAATAATAACTTCTGTACACTTACAAATATATATACACACACACACGTGCACGTGTGTGTAAAATAAGAGAGATTTCATTTACAGACTCATGGGAGAGGGCAAAAAAAAAAAAATACAGCTCATTCAAAGTGAATTAAATATATACCTTATATGTCCTCTAACACTCCATGATTTGTGAAAGTTCATATCCACAATCTTCATTTTCATTAGACATACTTTAGACATATTCCTTTGTGTCTCAAGGATTATTTAAACCATGTGTTGCACGTTACCATATTTAAAAATGACTCTTTAATCAAAATAACTTTAAAACAACTAATCCTCACTTAGGTTGGTCAGCTGAATCCACAGAGTGGTCCAGGAAAAATAAATCTACTCTCAAGAATGCGAATGCAGACAACAATTAGACACAGATGTGAGTGAAATTAGTTACAGTTTACAAAATGCTACACTTTGCATGCTTTCAGGTTTTTATGTGTAGTACAAAATTACAATGTAGTAAGGAACCACACTTATGACGATCAGTTCATAGAATAAAAACATTTCTGGGCAGCATGTGCTTGCTCTCATATATTCTCCCACTTTGCCAACAGATTTCTGGATAACTGCAACATAACTCACATATCAAACAAACAGTGAAAGAAAAAAATAAAATGAAACGGCCTTACCCAGTCAGCCAAAGGGGCACTTTAAATAAATAAAGAAAGAAAATCAAGAAGAGAAAAAAGGAGCTGTCACTCACCCTTCATGCTCTGCACCCTGCTTAAACTAAGAAATGCCTTATGTGCTAAATGACATACACATTCTCCTTGATACCTCAAAAACATTGCTGTGTATAATTTGATTGTCGTAAGTAACATTCACACCATTCTCCTTAATACAGATTGCAAATCTGGGCACTACACAGTACATGGTGAGAATAAGAAAGACAATGATAGCAAAGCTACTTAAAATTCATCCAGTTAAGAATCTTAAATCAGTAACATCAAATTCTGATTAGTTAATGAGGTCTTTTAAGTTTGCCTTTTTCCTAATTAAATTTATAATTCTTCACAGATGTAGGTTTTGTTGATGTTCAATTTGTCTCTCTCATTTTGTTAAACCTCACATAGTACTCCACCAATCCATTGAATAGCCACATTAAATCTGTTAATACCATGCTCTTCAACCCCAGAAATTATTTCCAGAAGGCAAACTTGCTTTGAGAGATCATCAAACAAGACTTAAGGTACACATTTTATCACATTTTCCCTACCACAGAGCTCAGGATGCGGAGGAAAATTCATGACTTTTGCACTGTTTATTATACTTTGCTAAATTACAAATCAAAAGCATCTGACGGATGATCATGTATGAAGCCAAAAAGTTAATAATGTTCTGTGAAAAGTAAACTGTAAATGGGAAGGGATTCTAAATTTCAGCAGCACAAAGCAAAGAAAATTTAGGTACTTGTCTAAATTTCAGGTTTTCCACAGTATTTTTGCCTGCTAAGAGCAATTTTTTTTTTTTTAATGGCTATAATTTAAAATATTTTTTCAGCTGAAAAGAAATTTTCTGAGTGAAAATAAGAAGTTAACCCAGAAAACTACAGCCAACACACACGCTTCTTATTAAAGCACGGTTCTACTTTGAAGGAGCGCATTTCAAAGACAATGGCAGTGCTCAAATCAGAGTGTTCCTCCTTAGGATAAGATATATATATATATATATCTATCATTTTTAGTAAGGGGTGGAGGAATGGAGAGAAGAGGACTTTTTCCTACAGCCATTCTTTGCCTCCTTAAAAGTGCTACACCATCAGTATCTACAGACATTATGGCTTAAAACTAAAATGCAAATTGGCTACAAAAAGGCACCTTGCTGGCAACACATAAAACTTGGTAATACTTTCACTCTTCCAATAATCCTGTTGCTGGGTTCTAAGCGAAGAGGTAGGGCTTTTTCACTAAATACATCAAAGACAAATTGCATTTATTAAAGTAGAAGCAGGTAATTACAGTTATTTCATTTTTAATTACTAGTTTAAATTCTTTTAAGAGTGCTATCCTGCATGCTCATTTCATACACTTATGAATGAAACATTCCAAAACCTCAACACTTTCTTCCCTTTAAGAAAGTACTACAATGTGACAATGCTCCTATTATGACCAACCATTTAAGAATGTCTTTCTGCTTTTCCAAGATTTTTTTTGGCTCCCAAGAAATATTTAATACTTATTGCAATTCAAACAAAATGATTACTCATTATTTTTTCTCTCTGCTCTCCAAAGGCAAAGCATGACTCCAGCTGCCTGTCACTGCATGGAATTGCTGAGAGAGGATGACTGCTCATTTCCAGACCTTACCAGGCCTCGGGAAAACTCAGACGGCAGCGAGGTGCTTAGCTAAAGACTGCACGCTTTGGGTTCGTGAGCAACATGCAAAATGCTGTGCGCGTATCTGTTTATGTACATAAAAGCATAGAATGCCTATAAGCACACATATACATATTTACAGATATGCATTATGAAACTCTTCTACACCCCAATCCAGCAATCTATGTTCCGACAGATGCTTTGCAAACCATCTTAGTACGGGATGGAAAAGAAAAGCTTCCTTGTATGTGGTATCTAATATTAAAATCTTCCAGGGGTACGCTGCACAGCGTTTCTTATTCCAAATCTCTCACTGTGATAATTTCTAAATTGAAACACTGAAATAAAGTACATGAAATAAACTATCCTCTTTTTTTTTTTTTCTGTTCCTGAAAACTTTTATTTCTTCTACTTGCCTTGTTATTAAGCGTTGATTAAAAATAAACTAACAGTTCAAAAACCTAAGGAGCACTTTTAAACGCACTAACACCTTTACTTCTCCAGAATAAACCTTTCGCTGTAAAGGTCCTCCGTCTTGCTGGTGTTTGTCAGAAAGATGGAGAGAAATATACACTTAGGGATGTCTTGTGGGGCTCGTTCAAAAGCAAGAGGTAAATGCAGTGAGACTTCAAAAGGTCTGTAACTTCCTAGTTCTAAGACCGTTGTTCTACCTAAGTCACCTAAAATGTCAATAAACGTCAAATATTTCAGTTGTATAGATGTTTGTTCTGTCATCTTGAAGAGTTCTCCTGTGGGGATCTGTGTGTTTTCCTTGGTGTTTGGGAAATTTAAACATATTAAGCGAAAAGGATTTCCTGCTTCAGAAGGTGCTGTCAAAATCTCTGACGGGCATTCTTCCTCCCAATTTTTTCTTTCTTTTTTTCTCACGCTCTCCTGTCTCTTTCAGAAAGATTTCGGACTCTAAGTGCTTATTCCCCCCGGCTCCACTTCCCTATTTAACATCTCGACATCAGGTCGTTCCTATCTACCGCACCATTAGGCACTCTAGGAAATCAAATCGGAGGAATCCCCAAACCTGGTGGGAAGCCTGCATACCCCAGCCTGAAACACAGCCAAAATTAACTCCTGCACCCACTGATTTACACCGAGACGGC
>JASSUY010031940.1:4432-21060 GCA_032466535.1 Forpus xanthops | reverse complement strand
TGGGCTCGGAGATGTCGCCGGAGCCGGGCGGTAGCGGGACCCCACGAGAGGAGCCGGGTGGAGCGCGGGAGTTGCTGCCGCCGCTGGGCGAGAGGCTGGTACCCGGGAGCCGCCTGAAGGAAGTGGTGGGCGCGTCGCTGGCGCCGCTGTGCCTCGGGCCCCTCGCCGGACCCCAGCGCCTTGGGACCCTCGTGGAGTGCTTGGTGCTGAACTACCGCCTGCGGCAGGGGCTGGGCTGGGCAAGGGGCCACGGGGCCACAGAGGAGAGCGGGGGTGCGGCCGAGGGGCCGCTGCGCTGCTGCGGCTGCGGCAGGTTCCTGAGCGAGCCGGTCACTGTCCCGTGCGGGCACACCTACTGCCGCCGCTGTCTCCGGAGGGAGCTGCGGGCCCGCTGCCGCCGTTGCCGGGACTGGATACTGCCGGCGGGGGGCACCAGCACGGCCGGGGCCCCTCTGCGAACCAGCGTCGTCCTCAACCGGCTCGCGGAGAAGTGGTTCCCGGGCGAGTGCGAGAGAGCGAGGACCGGACGGCGGCTGGAGGAGCTGCTGTCCCAGGGCCGCTTCCGAGAGGCTCTGGGTGCCGCCAGTCAGGCCCTGCGAGCAGGTAAGGCTTGTGCGGAGCAGGCTCTCGCTCTGCCCGTCCCGCTCCCCGCCCCAGCTCCGGCGGGACCGTGGTGAGCTGGTGGTGAGGCACGGCTGGCTCGGGGGACCTCCGAGTGTGGTGGGGTTGGGCGGGTGTGTGTTTGCTTCCTCCCCTTCAGCCTCTCTTTTCTGCTGAGGCTGTCCGTGATCGAAATGGACTATAAAGAACATCCGAAGTTTTCACGAGTTTGAAAGAATTTAAGGGACTTCCCTCGATAGTCTGGTGGAGTGGAGGAGGGACCGATGGCAGGACGCGAGGCTGTTCGGGGCTCAGCTGAGCGTCAAGCCTGCTGGTGGGGTATGCTTCAGAGGTGTTAGAGGAACACAACACGGGTTCTTCATGTCCTTTTAATAGTTTGCACACCCTCATGCTTTCGTGAGACTTGTTTTCAGAAGAGTTTGTGGGCTTCGTTTTGTCTTGTGTTTAATAATCGCGGCGCACAGACGAGAGAAGTTCTCTTGCTGTATTTAACCTTGTTTCCTGAGAGAGACCTATTTTCAGTCTTAAGTGTCACCAAGACAGTTCCCAGCAGGCCGGGCCCAGTTGCATAAGCAGACAGGCATGGAGGGGGACAGGTTGTGTAATGGCAGTGACATCATGGGTGGGTGTGGTTGGAGTTTTATAATATAGCCTTGAGAAGAGAGGGTGCAAAGGCGGGAGGTAGAGCTACGCTTTTGGACCGTCCTGTATCAGTCGCAGTCCGTATGCCTGGTACCGTGATAGCTTGAGATGCAGCCTGGGTTTCAGAGTTTAGGCTTTGTGGAGAGAGTCAAATTTGTATGATTGGTACACATAGGTGGATCCAGCGACGCATTCCTTTGTTGTTTGTATTTGACTATGGAATTTAACACCTGGTGACCTGTAACGATCCGTTTGCGTTTGTGTCAGTTTGCTTCTGTTAAGAAACTTGGGAATTAATATTTTCACAGATTAAGTGTATTACATTTGTACAGTTTCCTGCAGCGGGGAGAGAAACAAAAGCTTGCATAAGTCTAATCCTTCCGATCTGTTCTGGGGAGATACGTTAGAACTACTTCCATAATAAACTGGTTTTAGTGTAGGTGGGATTAAATCTTAGATACATTTTATAAGCCTTTTGGCAACCTATTTAAAAGAAGTTCAGTTGTGGCCTTCAATTCTGTGTTGTTTGCCAAGGCGTTTACACAGTGTGGGATATGGGGTGGATGTGACCTGAGAAAGTGGCTGCTCTGTTTTAAATCTGGGAAGTGAAAGAAGCAGTTGTGTGTCATGAAGTACAGCATTGACTCATACAGGTCACAAAGAAATGGAGTCAAAACTCAGTGGCCTTTATGGTACAAACTGATGAATCCAGGCTTGATCACAAATGTTTACAGGAGTCCTGTTTCACATTTGAAGATTGCTTTGAAAGAATAAAAGATAAAATTAATTTTACAGTCTTTTATTAATCTTTTGTGGAATTAGCAATACCGTTAAATTAGCTATAGAGAAAAGATTATTTTTTAAGCTATTTCTGAAATTTTTAAAATAAAATTTTAAATTAAACTTTAAAATGGCTTTAAAATTTGAGAAGAGTAACCAGATATGATGCTCATCCAAAATCTTATTATTCGGATTCAGTATATGTGCTAGAATTAAGTGGTAGTAGCTCAGTTTAAGATCCTTTGTACAGCTATTTCCTGTGTCTTCAGTACTGAGAACTGTCAATATTCAGAGTATTTTGGTAAAGATACTAAAGAGCCTAGTGAATCAGAATGCAGACATACATTGAATGTGAATTTAGATCTGTAAGCTTACAATTACAAACAACTCGCAATCAAGTGATTTCAGACCAGAAGACTACTAATTAATACCTGGTGGTGTACTTTGTCTTCCTCCAAAACCTGAATCTTGAAAATATTTAGAAGTGGAAAAGCTGTAGCATAAGAAATGTATTCATGTTTAAAATATTTCATGTTCTGTTTCAGTATTTCCTCAGTGTTCATCTCTGCTTCTTTATAATGCAAATAGTTAACAATGTAAATCTGATGTCCTAAATAAGACATTGGCACAAAGCCTGTACTGAAATGGCACCTTTTTATAACTTGTGTATATTTCTTGAAACATCTGAAAGGGAAGCATTTGCTATGGTGCAAAATTGACTTTTGAAGAGCATGAGGATTGTTAACGTTCATATGGTTAATATATTCTTTCCAGAGGTTGAAACAAAATAATTCAGTTAAATGAAGTCTGTTTGATTAAAATACAAGCGCAGCTTATCTTTAATCAAGTATCCTGAAACACACAGCTAATACATTTGAGTTTGGTCTGAATAACAGACTGATTCCTGCTGGAGTGAGTTGCTGGAGGTCTGTTGACCAATCAGTCTCCTTGTTGAAGCAGAATAACATAGAATTCAGAGCAGTTTGCCTAAGATTTTCTGCTGCTGAATTATGAAAACCTGTAAGGATGAAGATTCCACAGCCTCTTTGAGGAATGTGCTCAAAGATTAATTATGCTCATAGTGAAAAATTTTCTCCTGATTTCAAGTCTGAACTGCCCTTTATAACACTGTCTCTTCTTGTTCTCTTGTGCACTAAAATAGTCTTCTAGGTAGCCTCCTCTTGGATTGTGGAAGGCTATTGGATTCTCCCAAGGTGTTTGGGAATAGTTTTCTGCTAAACAAGCCCAGTTCTCACAGCCTCTCTTTATGAGTTGTGTGTTCCAACCCCTGATTGTTGGGTGACCCTGTAGTACTGTATTAGTAAATACTGTGTCCTAAAGTTTTTCTGAATTGTGATGAGCATTTATTTTGAAGAATTTTATATTTTATAACGAATCATCTAAAAAGCATGCAGGATCAGAGCAGAGATGGTCCATTTATTTGTATGCCTGTGTTGACAGTAGCTTGAAGCAGATGCTGTTGGAGTAATATAAAAAAGAATGCATATTGAATGAGGGTTTGTGTGTACACCTTTGTGTACTTCCCTATTACTGTGATAATACCTTGCATACACAGTTCTACACTTGCAGTACTTGGTGCCTTTCTTATTAAAATCATTTGGTTTTGTGTATGCTATAAGCGAGTGATTTCTGTATTGACAATACATTGGGTTACCAAATGTAAAATTTGAGCACAAATTGTGTTTCTGCTCTGCTTAGTCTCTTGTCTAAGGATTTTAAATAGTTTTGCATCTTCCCCTTAGGTGGCAAATATTTAAATATATGCTGAAACATTGTAAAATTGTTTGCACAATTGCACAGCCTAGAAGTTAAATTATGGTTGCCAAATTTGACGTATAAATTTAGATAGACTCATAGATTTGTTTAGGTTGGAAAAGACCTTTAAGGTCATGGAGTCCAACTGTTAATCTAGCACTGCCAAGCCTGCCACTAAACCATGTTCCAGAGTGCCACATCTGTGTCTCTTAAATACCTCCAGGGATGGTGACTCAACCACTTCCTTGGGCAGCTTTACAACCCTTTCTGGGAAGTTTTTCCTAATACCCAATCTAAACCTCATCTAGTGCAACTTGAGGCCATTTCCACATGTCCTGTGCTTGGGAGAAGAGACTTAACACCCATCACACTATAGCCTTAATTCAAATAGTTGTAGAGAGCAGTAAGGTCTCCCCTGAGCGTCCTTTTCTTCAGGGTATTCAAACCCAGTTCCCTCAGCCATTCCTCATCAGATTTGTGCTGCAGACACTTCACCAGCTTTGTTGCCCTTTCTGACCTGCTCCAGCACCTCAATGTCTCTCTTGTAGTGAGGGGCCCAGCACTGAACACAGGATTTGAGATGTGGCCTCACCAGTGCTCAGTATAGAGGCACAATCATTGCCCTGCCTACTGGCTACGCTACTGCTGATACAGGCCAGGATGCTGTTGGCCTTCTTGGCTACCTGGTCACAAGCTCGCTCCTGTTCAGCAGCTTTTGGCCATCACCCCCAGGTCTTTTTCTGCTGAGCAGCCTTCCAGCCACTCTTTCCCAAGACTGTAGCATTGCATGGGGTTGTTTTAAGCCAAATGCAGGACCTTGCACTTTGCTTTATTGAACCTGACACAGCTGGCCTTGGACCATATACCCAGCCTGTCTTGATCTGTCTGTAGAGCCTTCCTGTCTTCAATTAAATCAACTCTTCTGCCCAGCTTGGTGTTGTCTGCAAACTTACTGATGGTACGCTTGATCCCCTCATCCAGCTCATTCATAAGGATATTAAACAGAGCTGGCCCGCGTAATGAGCCCTGAGCTGCACCAGTTGTGACTGGCTGCCTTTGGTCTTGCAAATATTTAGATCTAATTTGTTATATGTTTTCATCATTGATTGGCAGTGGTTTGTGTGTGTTCAGCAGCAGAGGTGGGGTCCCAGTTAAGCTCTTTTGTTAGCTCTCTGTTTTGTACCAGTGTCTTGGGTTCAGCAGTAGCAGTAATTTTTATTAAATTGGAATCAAGCTTTTCTTCTTAAAAAGAAATAGACAAAATGCCCACCTACTGTGAAGTTGAACTCACATTTTTATCTTCAAACTACCCCTCACCTTCCCCTTCCCCCCCCCGAAAAAGAGGCTTGGTGTTCCTCAGGTTATGCTATACACTTGAAAGTCTGATAGGCCACAAATACGTAGCACCTATCAGAGAACAAAGGCCTGCACTTACTGCTACATCTGAAGGAAAGAATTTGTTCTGATACTAGCCCTGCTAGATGCCAAAGAGTCAAATACAACAGCAAAAATGGTATGAAGCATTTGATCTGAGCTCTCACCTTACCGGGGCACTAGGCTACCTCTCAGAAAACACAAAGCCACAGGAAAGCAGGCTTCAGCATTGTTCTGCTTGCAGAATTAGTGTTTTAAGTCAGACAAAGACAGTTTTCAAGACTTCTGTTAAAATAAACATGTCTAAAATAAAGTGAAACAAACTGGGTTTGGGAATATTTGTATTTGAAGGGAAACTGTCAACTCAAAAGGCAGACAGTCGAAATGGAAAGAAGCTTTAGTTTCAACTGTGAAGTCTTCTCTGATTTTTGAGTTTCTTAGGTCTTTCTTTTTCATTAAGGTCTTTTTATAATGTAGCACTGTGGATCTAAACACAAAGCAGTATGTTGGAATGCATGAGAATATTGACCAACCTGGCTTTTAAATCTAAGGCAAGCCGATATTGAAAATTATGAAAATTTAAACTAGACGTTTAGAATAGACTTAAGACTATCAAGTTGAAATGATCCCCTCCCAAAAAAACCTCATTAAAACAATCTTAAAGAACTATTTAATTTTAGTATTGTTTATAGTAGACCAATATTTGACTTAGTTGGTGAAAAAACACAGGTGTATTTAAAAAAAAAAAAAAGAAAAACTAAACCAAGAACAAATCAGTGTGCTGGTATTTTTCCAAGCAATAACTACTATTAATTGTGTAATGAGAAGCATCATTTTAGTGGTGCAGAGATGGTGTGTTTCCCATTTAGAAGTTGCTTTACTTAAACTGTAAAATGTTGTATGTTGGACATGAGAATTTTACTGAAGACGTACTCATGTTTTCCCATTGCTAAAGTTCCACTAGTACACTTACAACAGGGCTGCCAGCTGATGTTAAAGACTTATTGATGTTGGCTGCCTCATACCACATAGTGAGAAAGCCTACCTCTGGTACTTAGCAGAGGGATATTGTTGCACAAGTGCCATCTGTATTAACCATAGTTGAAAGGGTTTGGGCATTATAAAAGCAAATGACAGTCTAAAGGAAAACTTGAACTTTCGAAAGCAAACTTTGTAATGTTTTGACTTTTTAATATAAATGCAGTGATTTCCCAGATTTCTTTGGCTTCAGATGGGTATAAAGCTAAAGTCTACATAGTCTTCAAATTTTGTTGTCACAGCAGTATTGAGCAGTACTTTATTCTGTCAGCCTCAGTGCTGGGTCTTTTAAAATATTTTTCTTGTTGATACAAGATACATTAGAGGGTGTAAAATTCAATCTTCAGCTTAAAAAACATGACTCCAGAATTACTGCCACCTTTATTACTGAAACACTGGGGGTGGGAAAGAATGTGCTCCGTTAATTTTGAATGTATTGTACGAAGAAGTTCACTATGAAAGCATCTCATTTAAAATTACAAATTTCTCAATTAAGAGTGTTATTTAATTTTTATCTTCAGATTCCAGTGACTTGATGCTAAGAATTTACAGAGCTGAGTCATATGTTGGCCTCCAAGAGCATAAAACAGCCATGGAAGATCTGAATTTTGTTATTTCTAAAATGCCAAATTGGCCAGAGGTAAGCTGATACAAACTCTTCATTTATCAGTATCTGTTTTTATCTGTAAAATTAATCATTTCTAAATTATATTTGCATGAAGTTAAGAAGTTACGTCAGCTACTTTAAATGCTAGCTTGTAAGACATGCAAAATGCTAACAGGTATCTTAAAATAGTTCCATAAATGAGACTGGCTGCTGATGAGTACAACGGGTTAGACTGACTGTACTTGGAGTTGGAATAGTTTATGGTGACATAACCTGTAACTGCTAGGGTTTGGGGTTTGTTTGTTAATTTTTGTTAAATAAGTACACTTTGCTGGTGCAGCTTGGAAAGGTTTTCTTCAAAAAGCCCATAGAAACTCTGTGAGAACTGAGCTTTGTAAATAGTGCAAGCAGCTGGGGAGTCAGTGGCCTTCAGAATTGTGAGGTACTGCATATTGCAGTGCTGTCTGAACTTAATACAGCAGGAGCAGCAAGATCTTGCCACAAAAGGGGAGATAAATGCTGCTGTCTTGGTAGCTCCTGTGTTCTGCATCCTACCTTGTGCCTCTCGGTGTTGGTAGTACTGTCTGCTTTTTTCTTAATGTTTGGAAAGAAACCACACTTAACTGAGGTTGATTTGGTGGATTCCTGTAACAATTTTTAGAAGATAAGGAGCTTCAAGCTGGAACCATAAAGCTTTTAATGAGACAGAGAGCAAAAAGGGTATCCTGTAAGGTGTTGTAAGAGGTTGTGTAAGACTTTGCAGTGTAAGACTTCGCATTTCATGTCCCTCTTCTTCCCCTCCAAAGGCTTACTGAAGGGGAAAGGTAAGGCCTTTTGTGATTCGGCTGAAACTAGTCAGGATTTTAACCGTTGATGTAAGCCAAAACAAGTTAACTAGAAGACAGAACACCAGCCTATCCCATGACTATTTTCAAGCTCTATAGGGGATGTGTGTTAGGCAAGGCACAGAGATTATCCACACTGTGCACAGCTGAAGTTTGTTGGAAAGCTACATGATTATTGTAATGGAGGGTGCTGATTCTACCTATGTTGTAATGGCTGTGAGATGAATATTGCAGTTCTGCATACTCTTTAGAAAACATGTCTTTGTGGTATGTGTTTTTCAGGTCTACTTCTGGAAAGCAAAAGTGCTGCAAGACTCTGGCTTTGTAGGTGATGCCTTACAACTGTTTCTACAGTGCTTAGCCCTAGATGAGGACTTTCTTCCAGCCAAGCTAGAAGTGGAAAGGGTAATTTTATTTATGACACTGAATTGCAGTGTCTAACTTGGTTCCTTCATAAAGCTCCCATAATAGTAGACTTTGAGCATCTAAAAATCTTCAGTGCATAAAAAGAAGTTTCAAGTGGTAGATAAGTTCAAGATATATCATACTACATTGAGGAGGTAGTCCTAATGTACACATTTAACATGTCCATCTTAACAGAACATATGCTTTTGAAATTACTGAATTGAAATCTAGAAAAAATGGAAAGTGAGTGACTGTAATGCTTTAAGTTGAACTTTTTCATGCCTAGAGCGTAAGAGTTTTTCTTTGATATTAAAAATTTATGTTGAAAGAGCTGCCTGATACTGAACTGATAATGCCTAACTATTCGAAGAGCTCACTCACTTGTAATCGAAGATTTCTAGATAAACTTCTTTTTAGTCGTGTAGGCTTCTGCTCATTCTCAGCTAAAATAAAGCTTTATTTATAAAGGTACCTTCATGTAAATTAACTTCTTGTATATGCAATTTTACAATAAAACTATGTCTAGATCCTTTTTCATTGTTATGAACATCTAGCGTTTGTTTTCTAGACATTGTGTGATGTTCTGTCACCGGAGAAGTTACGAGAGAGTCTGAAGGAACCTGCTTGGAATTTACAACATATTCGTAATAAACCTTTTATACTTGGTTCTGAGGTGATTGAGTCTTCCAGCAACTTAGAGCTTTCTCCTGAACAGGTAACCAGAACTATAGGGTAATTTTTAATCTGATACCTGAACATCAGATGTTCTGATATTCTTATTTGTCAGCCTAAATGCTGACTTTCTATAACTGGCTAAATTGGAAGAAAGAATTGTGGTTTGGGCATAATGTATTTTCACTTGGAACGTTAGACTCCTTATTAGAAAGTACTGAGATTTGATATGAGAGAATTGAAAATCAAAAGAAATACAGGTTTTGTTGTCTTTGAAGCAGATAATGTTATTTAAATTGTTAATGCTAAGCAAATTTGAGCACTGCATTGACTTACCAATGTTTTCTAATTAACTAATGAACTAACTGAGGGTGTATCAGTTTGGCTTCTGTATCTCCATGTTCACATCTTTTGTAGTTAGGTTTGTGTTAACTCTCTAAGTACAGTTCAGTTCATCTTTCCATTGCAGAGTTTAAGAGGATCAGATGTAGAGCCTGTCAGTGGAAGCTTAAATCGTGCACAGTCGGCCCATGCTCTTAACTCAACAAAAAACCTTGCCAAGGAAGATGGTTTAAAGAGAGTATCTTCTGAACCCCTTCTCTCTGGTGAAGAAAAAGGTGCTTTGTTGAAAAGAAAGCTCTCCCTCTCAGAACAGGATACAGTTGTATGTGAAGATGGAAGAAACAAGCACAAAAAGCAAGGAGGTAAACAGTCACTTACTTGGAAATTTAAAGAATTTACTGTGATGTACCTTTCTTTGAAGGAATATTTTATATATTGCTTTTCCTTAGAAAGTACAAAAAAGGACTTGACACTGGCTTTTGGAACAATTCCAGAGGATTTGATTGATGTATCAGATTTTGAGTGCTCTCTATGTATGAGGTAAGATTTTCTCCTTGATTCAGTATTTCTGTGATAGGTGCTTGGCCACATACCTGTTACACATAAAAACTGAGGTACTTACAGGTTGTGATGGTTTCTGACACCGTCAATAATTTTCAGTCCCTGTATCCCTGAAGTTAAATGTATATTTAAATATGTCACTTGCTATAGTTCTATATAATACAACATGATTTAATCAAGTTGCCTTTTAAATTAAACTTGGTATTGCTAAGCTTAAAAGGGTAGGGTTTTTTGCAGTTAAATGGGTTAAGGGTTTTTTTCAGTCAGTAAAACTATTTAACTTATTTTGGGAAAGCTATTGCTTTAAAGTATTGCATGTGAACCTCATATTTGTCTAGGAGATATAGATACTCCAGAATATTAGTCTACTTAAATGTAGCTGGTGTATTTGAAAGCTCTTCTTGAGTTGTCTTGCTTTTTAGAATAAATACCTTAAAACTTCTGGTGCATACTAAACTGTCCATAGTTATGTTACTACTATGTAGTAGTGCTGATAAATCAACTTAGCTCCTCAAAGAATCACTTAATTTTACACATTCTGAATCTCTGTGTAGTGAGACCAAAATCTTTGTACAGTGGGATGTTTGGAGTGTTTAAACATGTCCAGATTCATCAGAAAAATAAGAAAAAAGAATGAGTGGTGCAGTGCTAAATGGAAATAAGCTGCAGTATAGGGGGAAAAGTAGAATAAGGAGACACAGGATTAATTTTCCTGTGCTTTGTTCTTATCCATAAGTACTTGTAAAAATTGAAGAGGTTGATTAGTGACTTTTTAAGGAAAATACATGGGATTTAACTTATACTATCTTTGTTTCAGGCTATTGTTTGAGCCAGTGACAACCCCTTGTGGACATACTTTTTGCAAAGGTTGCTTGCAGCGGTGTTTAGATCATGCTCCTCAGTGTCCACTCTGTAAGGAGAGTTTGAAAGAGGTACTGGTTTTGAGTAGCGCTCACAAATACAAATATTGTATCATTTTAAAGGCTGTGTCACATAAACCAAACAACTTGGGTTCACTTGGATTATGGATAGCTACTAGAAAGGAAATACTTGAGACAGGCTATTTCAGTACAAGTTGATTAGGTTTACCTCAGGGTCTTAGAAATGTTGTATTTCTGTTAACATCCACTTTATTGGTATAATTAAATCCTGAGTTTTTGTAAGTTTTAGTAACTATTCAGCAAACCTCTCTTTGATTTCCATACACTTTCCTTATTATATGTCTGTATAACCTAGGAAATCAGTTCTGCCTCCTGAAAAACATAGAAATACGAACTGGGTTAGACACTTGAGTTGTCAGATGCTAAGAACTAAAATGGGGTTGGAACTAGATGATCTTAAGGTCCTTTCCAACCCTAACTATTCTATGATTCTGTGATTTTCAAATATTAGAGTACCATTAGGTGATAAGTAATAAAACAACTTCAGAGCTGTAAGTTTTCACGGGTTTAAATCTAATTCATGGCACATTTTATATATCATGGTTTTAAATAAAAGCTTAATTTTCTCAAGCCTTTTAATATATATGAAAAGATATATTAGTATTTTTTTTTAAATTGCAGTACCTTGCAAACAGAAAATACAGCATCACAGAGCTGCTGGAGGAATTAATAATGAAATACTTATCTGATGAATTATATGAGAGAAAAAGAATTCATGCTGAAGAAACCGCTGAACACTCAAAGTAAGCTTTGCTGTATTTTATCTAGAAAACCTGAGAGATTACTATGGAAATCCTTTTTAGAAGTGCTTTATCATTTTTGTGGTTACTAATAATGGCATATTATGAAGGAAGGAAGTACAAAGACATGCTAATTTTGTATCTTATATGCGTGTTTCAGAAAATAAACAGTTTCTTAACTACTGTGGAAATAAAAAGAAAATCACACTGATGGTAGCAATGTGAGGCTCTCCACAAAATATGCTTGCCTTTCTGTTTCTTTTCCTTTATGCAGTGTTGTGGAGCTTCAATTTTTAGCTTTGCTGCTGTTATTGGAATTGTCCTCTTGAGTTGGCTACAGAGTCTCAGATACCTGAATTTCTTTCAAAGCAATTCATGATGGACATTAGTTTTATGAAGATAGATGAGGTGAAAAGAAATTGTTGGGATTCGGTGTCTATCTGTAGCAGAGTTCTTCAGATATACAAAGCATTATGTACTGTAGACATGAATATTGGAAAACTATTAAAACTACAGCTCAGATGCAATTTATATAACAGAAAACATAGGTTTAGAATTATGTTTTGTAGTCTGAAAGGTGTTACAATTAAATACTTGGTAATGTTTTAACGCCAGCTTGTTTGTATTAAATGTCAACTGTACATACTTGATAAAATGGCATGAAAAATATATTGTGGTTTTCAATTATGCCTGCTTTGGCATATTGCAAACTAAAAATTTTACCCTGGGTTGCATCTTGTGATCTGGAGTCCATTGTTGAAAAAAATCTAAATGGTGACCTAGCTACTCTTGTAGTAACTGCTACAGGTTTCTAGTTCCAAGAAAGCTGAGAACATAAAGGCTTGTGTAGCTTAAACTAAGACAAAAAGAAAAAAATGACTGACACCCCTGTCCCCAAAACAAAGCCCTTCATTTATTGACTAGATACTCACTAATTAAACAACTATGAGGCTGGCTTAGTATCTAGTATGTACGCTAATCAGTACGTAGTTGTTCAGTCACTTTAGTATGGTTTTGTATTGCTTATGGAAGTTATTACAGTATGCTTATAATAAGATTTGAAAAGAATGCTTTGTGATTTCAAATATTGGAAGCATTCTAAAAAAAAAATGTGGTGTTCGGGCATAGTTCTCTGTTTGGGTTTTTAAGACATTAATTTCTTTTAATGTTCTCTTGAAGCTTGACCAAGAATGTTCCAATGTTCATTTGCACTATGGCATATCCTACTGTGCCTTGCCCTCTGCATGTGTTTGAGCCAAGATACCGACTGATGATTCGTAGAAGTATGGAAACTGGAACTAAACAGTTTGGGATGTGTATAAGTGATTCTCAAAATGGGTAGGTTTATATCCTAATTTTTCTCATCTCTTTCATCTTTTTTCTTTTTTAATTATAAGAAGTGTCCAGAAGTGTGTAAGTGCATTACTGACAGGGTCTCTTTCTAGTTTTGCAGATCATGGATGCATGCTGCAAATTAGGAATGTTCATTTTCTACCTGATGGACGATCTGTTGTTGATACAGTTGGTGGAAAAAGATTTAGAGTTTTACGGAGAGGGATGAAAGATGGTTATTGCACAGCAGACATCGAGTATTTGGAAGATATTAAGGTACCCAGAATTCTGTCTAAATACTTACTAGTATTATTAACTCTAGATTTTTGCTTGGTTTGTTCTTAAGGGCTCTGTTTCATATTTTTTGGTCTCTAGACCACTGGAAGATTCAGTGGGGACACATGGAAGAAATGGAAGCTAGCTTAATTTTCTATTATTATAAAGGAAAAAAGAAATTGATGGGGTTTATTTGAGCCATAGTTTGAAGCTGTAACTTTTAAAAAATATCATGGGTCTTCTTTGCTATTCAGTCATTAGCAGTCAAGGTTTAGGAGAATGCAAGAAATGCATCTAAATATAGTTGAAAGGGAATGTTTCTTGTTTTAGCTCAAACACCTTAGTTGTTTCTTTATCTCTAATGGTATCTTCATAACATTCCTCCTATAGGTTGCTGATGAAGAAGAACTAAAGAAACTGAGAGAGCTTCACAATTTTGTTTACAATCAGGCCTGCAGTTGGTTCCAAAACTTAAGAAACAAATTTCGCACTCAAATTCTTCAGCACTTCGGGCCAATGCCTGACAGGGAGGAAAATATACAGGTGAGGCATCATTTAATATCAGTTATCAGGTGCTTATTTCTAAAAATAAAAGCCCTGTTAACAACTGCTAAGCATTAAAAGAAAACCCCCACTTTATCCACAACTTCTAAGGCAATAAGGCTTCCATCTTGTTTCTGTTATGATGAGCAACAAAAGGCAATTCTGTCACTGTTCAACAGTTTTTTCAGGAAAGGATGGCATGCTGCTGTGGAGATCTATCTACTAAACTTGGAACACTTTAAGTTCCAGGAGCATTTTAAACTGTTGGGTTGTACAAAGGTGGTAGATCTCGAAAAAAAACTTTGGTTTTTTTCCCTGTGACATATGCAGGCAGCAACATTTGGCAAAGAGGTAATTGCAAATAACACCTTCCTCCTTCCTGTGCTAGTGCCATGCAGCTGCTGGTAGTTCTGCAGCTGCTAGGATTTGACAAATGTTCCTTAAGAAACTAGCTGCAGCAATCTTATTTTAATGGTTACTGTAAACAATTAATGAAGGTTGGTGAGATCCTGAGAGAGTGGAGGCTGGAGAAAAGCAGCATTTAAAAATATGTAGAATTTGGCTTTCAAAGTGGAATTGTATATGAAGTGGGATGTTAGCCTGTCCCTCACCCATCTGGTGCGTACTTCTATGAGACTATATTAACCAATCTGGGAGGAATATAGATGCTGTGGAGGCCACTGTATGAATTCAGAAGTGATTTTAGAACAATTTAATAAAAAAAAAAAAAAAAAAGAAGATATTTAAAATAGAGTATCAGGAAAGAGGAAGAAGTGTACAAAACCAGTGTAACTGGCAGGGCAGCAATACTGTGGGTATGTACTTGAGTTTTACAATAGAACACAAATATGTCAACTGTGATCCAGATGCAAGAACAGAAATGTCATCCAGAGTGTTCCACTACCAGCAGTATTTTTGCAAGTCATTTGAGGTAATTAATCTTCTCTGCAGTGACAAGACCTCTGCTGTGTAGTATTATGTCCAATTCTGGGCATCACATCTAAGGGTTGGTCTAGAGAATTGAATAAAGCACAGGGAAAAAGAAACTGATTAAGTAATCCTGCTCTGTCTGGAAACTAATAAGAAGGGAGTGCAATTGGGAGGTGGTAGAGTCTTTCAGATGTAACAGAGAGAACTGTAATGAAAACATTAGGCTTCAAGAATATTCAAGCCTCAAGAACAGCATGACAGGTAGTGGATTTAGTTTTTGTCAGGGAGATTTGTTATTAGGTGCTTGTCCTATAGTTAGTCATCTTTTCTCAGGGAAACTATGAGCTTCCTTTCTTGTCTTAAAAGTAACTGCTTTATGAAACTCAGTTTAGGCATAACTTAATTTCTCAGATGGGGAGGGATCAGAAGAGATCTCTTCAAAACCCTTCTGGTCTCATAGACCTGAAATTCTTTAGTTAATATCAAACCTTAAACTAGACTTTGTCATTGATGACTTTGTTTTTTGGCGACTTTGTGTTAGTCAACTTACACTACATTGGTTATGGGTAACCAACTTATCTTTTATTTTTAGGCAATGCCCAATGGTCCTGCTTGGTGTTGGTGGCTTCTAGCTGTTCTCCCAGTAGATCCCAGGTATCAGCTGTCAGTGCTCTCCATGATGTCTTTAAAAGACCGCCTGATCAAAATCCAGCATATACTCACCTATTTTTCTAGAGACCAGTCCAAGTGACTAACCGCACGGGTCTTCCTCAAAAGTTACTCCATTCTGGTTGTAATAGCAGCTGGAATTTTTGCTGCCTTTGCACATCTAGCACTGGTTTGAGGAGTGTAATGGAACTGCTTTTTCTCTCTTCTCCCTTCCCTCCCAACTTCCTAAACCATGTGGTTCTTTGAATGCTCCCTTTCTTCATCTAAGAGAGAAGACCACTGATGATTGCACAGTCAATCCAGCTAGATATGTTTTTCACATTATCTACATTAAAATTTGCACTATGTAGAAGAGAACCTTTTTGAAACTTGATAATTTTAGCCACTGACTTTTTCAAGCTGTGGAAACTGCAGGACTTAAGGCTGACAGTCCAAGTTTACAACATTGAAGAGGTATTAAAGGTTTTGCAGACGTTTGCCTCATACAACTGTTCTTTTGCTGTTTGCACAAATATTTGAAATACAGTATTGAATGTCACTGTTGGGTATTACTACTCCTGTTGAATTATCTTGACCATGAATATGGCACAGGTTTTTAAGTTATATTGTAAATGTATGCATCACAAAGCAGGTGACATTATGAACTGTTTGCTGAACTGAGAGCCAATTTTAAGGAACAAATGCAAAAAAAAAGGTACTTCTGTCTAAGTATTCTTAAACTGTGAATATGGTTTACATACCTAGGCCTGTATATGTTGAAGAGGAAACTGAAAACTAAACGCTAGTACCAGTTATATTTCTACTGGGCTTTTCAAGCTGGCTGTCTTCCAGAGTACACACTTAGTTTGTAGAGCTTAGAAGAAGAAATCTTAGAGTGTTCGTGTGTGTGTGTATTGGGGATTGTGCATCCAGGATTTAAAAGCTTAAAGTTTTATTTGAACGTACTAAGTTGGTGCAAATGTGAGTTCTATGCCTTACTCATGTCAATAGTAGAGCACACTGCAGTGGCAAGGTTAGCATCATGCTGCCAATAGGTACTTTTGTAATTAAAGGTTTGCATATTTGTGAATATGTCTGATACTGGCTTTCTTGTATGTAAATCATTTGTAAAATATTTCTTAAATCTTGCTTTTGCTAATATATTTAATTTTCAATAAAAGCTAAAAGTTTGTAATATTTTTTACTTTATCAGAAACTAAAAATCACTTTCCTTTTCCATTTGCTTCTATTCTGGGATCTTGAGTAAATTCAGAAGCAGCTGTTTAACCTACATCAAGGTTGTGAGCACTTCATGACATGGGTTCAGCAGCAGCATTCATTTTTCTCCTTAGTAGCTGGTGCAGCACCATGGTTTTGACTTTCGGCCTGGGAATTGTGCTGATAACACCAGTGTTTTCAGTTACTGCTTGGTGATGTTTTAGTTTGACCAAGGACTTTCTGAGCCTCATGCTCTGCCGGGGAGGAGGGGAAGCCAGGAGGAAGCAGAGACAGGACACCTGACCCAAACTGACCAAAGAGGTATTCCATACCACAG
>JASSUY010031939.1:0-13488 GCA_032466535.1 Forpus xanthops | reverse complement strand
CAAAACCACTACTGCTACCACCAATAATAATAATGACAAGAGAAATACAAGGAAAAAATACAGTCACTCACTGCCTATACCCCTCCTGACCAAGCAGTGCACCCCCACTCTTTCGGGTCTCTGATCTCCTTTTTTACATCCCATGCATGATGTGCTGTGGTATGGAATACCTCTTTGGTCAGTTTGGGTTAGGTGTCCTGTCTCTGCTTCCTCCCAGCTTCCCTTCCTCCCTGAGCATGAGACTCAGAAAGTCCTTGGCCAGACCAAAACGTTCTAAGCTGTAACTGAAAACACTGGTGCTATCAGCGCAGTTCCCAGGCCGAAAGTTGAAAACACAGCACTTGCAACAGCTACATTGAAGGACAAAAATGACTGCTACTGCTGAACCCATGACAAGTGCTCCTTCCCATGGCAGGGGGGTTGGAACTAGGTGATCTTCAGGTCCTTTCCAACCCTAACCATACTATGATTCTAAAAGCAGAACTCAAAAATCTTCTGATACTTCACATTATCCTGAGTTAAGAAAAATAGTTATTTTCCTGTGGTTATACAGCAGTTTTCCCAAGCCAAAATTTAACTTAAAAAGAGTATCTTATGTTTTATTGATGTGCACATAAAATTTAGTGGTAATGTTGATGCATTATGTCCACAGCTTATTTTTATGCAGCATTTATTATTGAAAGCTTTGATTTATATAGACAAGTGGTAAATTCTTTTAAAAGTATCTATAGTACACCCAGAAGAGTGATTTAAACTATCAGTATAACTGTTTTGGCATAACAATGTGTAATCCATAATATAAGAAGTTGGACCACCTGACCACTAAACCAGGTTATTTGACTGGTATACATTTTCTACTTAGGGCCACTGAGGACCATATAGATTTTATAGCCAGAATTTGATATGTATTAAATTGCTTTTTCACCACTTTGAAATCTACAGTGTATCATGAGAGGTAAAGATTACATGTAAAATTATTTTCACAGCTTCTTACACAATGACAGTAAAGCAAGCATTTGGTAAAAACGGCCAGACTTTGAGATTATAGGAATCTTTATGAAGAAGAATTAGAAATTCTTAGTCAGATGAAGTAAAGACATCACAGAGATAGTGAGAAAGGAGAGACAAATACTGCAGTCTGCTGACAGCATTTATGGTGGAAATAGAATATTTTCCCAAGCTGTTTCCACTGTTTGTCTCCATCTTCAACTTTATTAAGCTGACCAAGGCCCTTCTGACTTATGGGTACATTTGGGTTGCTTAGAAACTACTCTCCTAAATATTATTAATTACCAAAAAAAAAGGATGGAGGTTGTGAATAATTATTATAAATGTGAAGCATTGCTTGTGTTATAGTCCCAGATACAGTTGAGCACCTATATGAGCATGTGCTCATAGCCAGGTTGTTGCTAAATGTGATGAGTCTAATCTTTCAGAAGTAGTTAAAATGCTTAAATCCACCATACAATTTATTGCTAACCATTACTGTACTTTATTAAAAGCTCCAAGGAGATAATTCTAGTGTTATTTGAGTTTTGTGCTTGTGTGAATTGGGTCTTTGAATGGAATGGCCAATACCTGCAGTAGAATACACACTGAAATAGTATAATATATTTTAAGATTCACTTGAGCATGAGGATGAGAGATTAAACCATTTAGCATTCTTTTGTCATTGTGCTGACTGTTGATATTTTATGTCAACTTTTCTGCAAAGTATGTGAACAGTATCATCTCTTTCATGTGTTGCAGCTCAATACAAAAGGTATTTAATACATTGTAAAACAGGTTTCAGTCCAAACAAAGAGTAACATGAACTCAAATCTGACTTTTCATATGCTTTATTATTATAATAAATACACATTATATATATACTACATTATATTTAACAAACTTTTGTTAAACACCACTTTATTTCCTCTAGTCATACCTTTGGCAATACTCTTTTTTTCATGCATGTGTGGGTGTGCTCACTGCAGTTATAGGGACCATCAGAGGCTTCCCGTATGTATGTCTATATGCTATGAATTCACCTACAGACAAATCTAGACTACCAGCACATGCATCAGGAATATACCACAAAAAAAAAAAAAAAAAAAACCAAACATAAATAAAGACAGAAACAATAAAAAAAAAAAAAAAAAAAAAAAAAAAAAAAAAAAAAAAAAAAAAAAGCAACAAACTATTTCCTAGGAAAAAAAGAGATAAAATTCCTGGCACTGCTGAGCATACACTTAAGGGTAACAAGAACATTCACTGTACAGAGATTAAGATTTGCTGTTCCATGATTCACAGCAGTATCTATAAAATCGTCAGGCAATAGTTTTAAGGCCAAGACTGGGAATGCAGGAAACTTGTTTATTTTATGTATGCAATGGTTTTAGGAGTACAAGCGATTAGTACTTTGCTACTAAAGCAATAACTAGAAAACCTGTAATCATTCAACTCACACCTACAATGGTGTATGATAAGAATATGTAGATTAGGAAACATTCAAAAGATATATAGCATGGACTGAACATATGTTATTAATAATTTCTGAAATTTCAGTATGTACAGTAAAAGAATGAAGTAAATAACCTCATAAATAACTTCACTAAATAATTGTTAGATGTCTGCAGTGAACCTGATCAGTGTATATTTTGGAGCTAAGGATCCAAAGAACTATTTACCTGAGCAGGTGTGTGCCTGTGCTGTGCTACATGTATAGCTGGGTCATTAGGCCTGTGCTGCAGGATAAGCTTAGCCCATCTATGGTAGCAGAGGAGCCTGTAGGCAGCTTACACTCATTTCTGGCAACTATGCCACATGAATGACCTTGACCTCATCTAAAAGTGTGACAACAAATTCTCACATGAACATCTGTTCACAGTAAAAATTATGTTTTCTTATAAGAAAAACTTATAAGAGTTCAAAATACCAAGACAAGGTAACCTTTCCATGGATGGGACCTGTGCAGTATGCAACATCTTCATCAGAGGCCCATTCAACACCTCACAAGCTGAGCTTTCCAGCACCTGAAGGGATGTGGGACTGTCATCCTCTCTTTCTTTGTAATATTAACTATAGCTGATAAATATAATGTCAACAAAGTTAATAAATGGCACTTTAAATAATATTTTATGGAATCCAAGTGCCTTTCTTATTGGAATCATAATGAACCAGGATCTAATGGTGCAAAACTATCCCACATGGATGAAAATAAGCAGTAGGAAAATTAAAGAAACAATTTAAACATATATATAGACAGAAATTGCTTGGATTTTGGAGATTTGAATAAAAAACTTTACTGACAAAGTAATTTTTTTTCTTAATCTGTGATAAATGTAGTTGAACAAGTTCCTTTTTGATGGAACACAAATTATTTGAGTAGTCCAACTTAACACTAGCTAATGGGCAAACTGCAACCCTAGAATACCAAGAAAGGGAAAGAAACATAAAAATCCTGATGCCATAAGAAAGGATAAGACACTTTACCTGGTCATATAAAAATATGAGGGTTTAAAGTACAGAATATAGTAGGCAGAAGGATTTTATATTTTGCGTAAGTAAATGAATGTGTTAAAATAACTGTTATGAAATAGGAATATAGAGTGTGAACATAGAAGTAGATAAAAGCTCTGAAGCCCTGTGATTGAGCTTTTCTGAATTTTTATTTCAAATTCAAAATCATTATGCAAATAGTATTGCACTTAATGTCTTTTCATTTCATTGGCATTCACAAGATCTAGATGCACTTAAAAGGTGTAAAATTTATAAATCAAAAAACATTAGTTTTCACTCAAAATATGATTAAGCTAATTAAACCAAAGTAGTTCCTGAAGCCAGGGACTTAGCATGATTTACAGAACACTTTGGATATATACTGGGTATAAGGAGTGTCCTGAGGTCCTTGTAATTTGGACAGTAAAATGGGGAGAAGAAAGGCAAGCACAAAGAGAATAAAACTACTAGCTTGCATAACAATGTAAGCCAAATTTGAGAGATCCTTATTGATGTTTCAAAAGAAGGTTGTCCAGGAAGCATCCCCTGGCAATAAATTATGGGAAAATAACACTAATTTCAGCACACAATAAGTGACAAATATACTCAAGCTCATATTATTATCTGTGATCAAACTACGTCATAAAAATTAAATTGGCAGCATAATACTGGAAAGAGAATGACAGTGACCAGAATTAAATACATGTCAGTAATAGAATACCTCACCATGTGTTGTGAGCAAATTCATATGTCCAGCATATAATCTTAAAATATATGTCCATTATGATAATGAAAACTGTCATCAGAAACATAGAAGGATCACAGGCTAGATGTGAATTGGTTTCCAACAAACCATAAGGAAATCACTGCTGGGAAAGGAACTGAGCAGAGGGAGATTCTGTCAGGCAAAGAGAGATGTTGATGAAGGACTTCAAATACCTTGAAATGACATTTAATCGGGATCATATTTTTCTTCTTTCTGTGTTGTGACTTCAAGAAATTCAATCAGCCTATTCTGGCTAAGAAAATAAATTTTAAGTGCAAGCACAGATTGCTCATAGTTAACTCCATTTTGTTGTGAGTTTCTCCTCTGTTCTTAGTATACATATATTGCTGTAATCACATCTTAATCATAAGCATGTACTTAAGTCAGAGCAACTTGGCATTAATACAGCAACAAGGTCATCAAATATCTTAAATGAAGAAAAAACCTGAAATAAAGCTAAGCAGCTTTCAGCTGTGTAAACATAGGCATCTCGTGCTTTTTTAGGCTTTGTTGAACATCTTGCCAGGGCTTCAGCTGCAGCATCAGGAAGGCACAGGTCTCCCATAAAGATTGTTTTGTATATGCCAGATGTCACATGGTAGCCTAGACCATTTTGAAATGGCATATCTATGTTTAGACAAATTAAACTTTTCCTATCTGATTTCCATGCCTAGAGAATCCTGAATAGACTAAACAGGTTTTCTTCTTTTTTTCTGGGGAAGGGCAGTGGAATTTTTAAAGACCATGATTATTTTGTTGCTAATCAACCACTTTGTTGAGCACTACTGAAATTGTTAATGTCAGCATGAAAAAGCAAAAAGCTGATGGAGTAACTTGCCCCATTCTTGGTTTTGTTATAATGTTGAACATGCAGGAGTAAAGCCCCTTTAAACAATCAAGTTTCCCACTTGTTATTCAAAAATGAAAAATTATTCACTGTTCATCAAAGGTTATTGAAGCAATAATACCAAAGTCAAATCAACTGTGAAAGAAACACAATGTCCTTAATATCCTCAGAACTGTGGCCTTACAAATATGTTTTATTGCTTGATGTTAGAAAATAGTCCCTATAGGGCCCTTGTGCATGTGACAGAAAAAACAAAGTTGAGTAACAGCTTAAGTGACATGGAAATGAAGTGTAAAGTGAAGAAAAGGAGAGAAGAAAAGGTAAAGTCACATAATATTACCTTTTTTTTTTTTCCTCAAAGGAAATTAGCATTCCTTGCACAGCAGGGGAAGGATATGGTAGGAGGGAAATGAAGATGACATGAAGGAAATAAAGTATTGGTATAAAAACTGGGATTAAAATCATAAGATTTCAGTGAAAGAAATTGAGTCATACATATTCTAGTACATGTTCCCCAAAGGGATAGAGAAAGCATTATTAGTGATGTCACTATGCTGATGAACTCTGAAGTGAGAGAATGGGACAAAGAATCAAGGGTACAGAAATAAAAACACCCAGAAGAGTCAGTCATCATCTGTGACAGATGGTAGAACTGTTTGATTTGTTTGCCTACAGTTTACTTTATGGCACTACTTTTCTCTGATGGGAGTAGGAGGTCAATTTTTCCTGGAAAACAACAGTGAACGGCCATCTTTGGAGAAATCTCAGCAACAACCAGGAGGAGGGGCAGCAAGGAGGAATACTGCAGCATGGGTGCAGAGACTAAAGCATTTGGGGTCTATTGATTAATTGTTTTTTTTTAAGAAAGCAGGCAAGTAGAGCAATTTTACTGTAAGGTCCTGTACAAATTGAGGTCCAGTCACCATATCATAGGAAGAAAGACAAAAGAGGTCAAGAACAATGCTGAAAGGCTGAGCTGCCACATAATTTATGCAGATAGATTAGAGGTCCACTGAGAATGCTGACAGACCAGCTTTTGATTTTGAAGGGACATTAGGGGAAAAGCAGTGCCAGCTTGGCAGTACAGTGGTTCTGCAATGATTAACTACTTGGTGAAGGGTTAAGTAGTTAAAACTCCCTGTAAAGTTCGCCCTGGGTTAAATGCATTCAGCATGAGGGTCAGTGAGCCTTACCCAGGAAATAGAATGGTTATTGAGGATATGATCATTCACTGGCAGATCGTGCTCTCCAAACTTCTTAATATATTGCACAAAACATGCATTTTGTGAATGAATTGAAAAATTGTAATGTGTCCGTCGAATATATTACATCTCATTTTAGCAACAATCCCACACTATAATACAAAAAATGCCTCAGTTAAAAAATGCTCATCTCTTTATTTAATACCAAAACCAAATAATGTAATGCTTGTTTTATATTCATCTGCTCTCTTTAAAAGTAATATCCATGCCACAATGTCCCTTGTGCTTTGGTTACCAGTCACTGGCTGAAGAACTTAGTCTCGAGGTCAGATGTCTCAATTTGACTACTTAGATTTTGAAAAAAAAAACAAAGATGACCATGAACACAAAAAAAAACGTTGTTACTATAATGCAGTTATAGGTAGTCATATGTTGGTCGATATGTGTAGCTGCATTGGATTTACTTGGTAAGGTTTCTAGTGGGGTGGATTACAGGGCTGAAAGCTGTGAGAGCAGGCCAGGAACTGCTTCTGTGAAAGACACAGTTCCAGAGAGCTATAAAATGGACTCACCACTGGAAAAATCTGAGCCCATCAGCCAAGGTCCTCATGCCTCTGTGAAAACATATTTAAGAAAGGGTAAAAACCTCAGCACAACATCAACTGTGAGGCAGAAGAGAAAAAATGTGACAGAAACAGCTCTGCAGATACCAAGGTCAGAGAAGAAGGAAGGGAGTAGGTGCTCCAGGCACCAGAACAAAGATTCCTCTGCAGATCATGGTGAGCAGCTTGTCTTCTCCACCCTCACACCCTGTCAAGGACCACAGAGAAGATACCCGTGCTGCAGCCTGTAGATCTCATGCTGGAGCAGGCGGGTTTGACCTGAAGGAAGATGCAGTCCATGGGCAGCCCACACTGGAGCAAGTTTTCTGGCAGGAACTGAGGCCCATGGAGAGCAGTCATAGCAGGAACGGGTTTCCTGGTAGGAACTGCAGTACCAGATCAGTCTGTTCCTGAAGGACTGTACCCCATGGAAAGGGTCCATGCTGGCATAGTTCTTGAAGAACTGCAGCCAGTGGGAATGACCCATGCTGGAGAAGTTTGTGAAGGGCTTCATACTCTGGAAGGGAAGCCATTCTGGAGCATGGGAAAAGTGTGAAGAAGGAGTGGCAGAGGTGAAGTGTTATGAATTGACTGCAACCTCTATTCTCCATTCGCCTGTATCCCCTTGCGGGAGGAGGTAGAGGAGTCAGGAGTCAACCTGAGCCTAAGAAGAAGTGAGGGGTGGAAGGAAGGTGATTTTTTTGTGTTTGTTTTTCACCATCCTACTCTAATTTTAATGGGCAATGTATTAATTTCCCCAAGTCAAGCCTGTTTGCCTTTAAAGGTAATTGGTAAACAACTTCCTTATCTTTATATCAATCCACAATGTTTATAATATTTTTTTTCTCCCCCTGTTTTGTTAGGTAGGGTGTGAAAGAGTACCTTGGTGGGCATGACAGCAAGCCAAGGATAACCCACCCCACCAGCTCCTTATGCTTTAATAAAAAAAGCAGATTGAAAGTAAAATGATTATTTACAACATAGGAGCATTTCTTGGTGACAAATCAATCAGAAAAATGCTAATTACAAGTGTTCTAGTAGGCTTGTATTAATTTATTAGTAATTAAAATGAGGTACAAATCAAACATTGATCCTAATAGTAGCCAAAAGGCATAACTACCTTTTTGTTGACTGACAAGACAATGCTATTTAGTTCACTGCATTAAGGCTGCTTATAAATTATTTCATATGCCCAGACACTTAATGACCACTAGAAAGAATATTTAATAAAAATATACAAGGATATTTTTTTTTAGAGACATGCAAGGTGAATTTTGTGTTATTGTGAATGGCTTATCTATAAACCATTTTATGCAGATACATATTCTTTTTATGGTTTATCATTATATTCAGTATGCAAGAACACAAACAGCACAAGCATTTAACTCCAACACAGACATTGACACACTCAATTTTGGAATGCTTAACAAAGTAGCATCAAAAAATATTTGTACAGACAATGACGGATCATAAATTAATATGTAGAGTCATATCAGTGAGTCATTTCATATTTGTCGCGATTATGGAACTAGCAAATAAATGTCTGTAAAGAAGTTTGTCTCAAATTCTTCCTCTTGCATGACCCCAAGCATCTTCATAAAAAGGAGATATGTACAGTTATGTAGATCATAGTAATTAATCTGAACTAACATGGAGTCAATTTGGGATTTGGGTTAGCAACTACCAGTTGACAGATGTCTCTCCCAAACCCTTCTTAGTCTAGCTTGTGGGGAAGTATTCCTGCATACAGATGTTGACTTCCAAGCACATTTAAGCAGAAGAAGATTAAAAGCTGAGGCTTACAGCTCTCAAAGAAACATTCTACACAGTAAGTAGACAATTATACAGAATATATTTGATATACTTTGCAGTCTGAGCAAACCAGGTTTGATCAGTACATGACAAGCACATGGAGCCTCAGGCAGAGAGAAATCTGTTCACTGACTCCCAAATACAGAATCACAGAGTCCCTTGTGAAAGACACAGAAACCTAGAGGAACAAATTCAGGCTTTTCAGTATGATTTCTTCTCTCACTACAAATGCATATATTGAGAACTTGCATAACTTATCCATTATGTGCTACTTAATAAGATGCCAAGATAGTGGGAAAGAGTCAGAATTAATTTCAGACATTAAGTTTTCTTTTAACCATTAATATAGAATGGATCATATTTTCCTCAGATTTGTGGAATCTCATTTTAGAAGTGCCATATATGTGGTTTCTGATATACTTTATTGTGAGAATAAGTCACATACACTTTGTTCTTGGAAAGTGTTTTGTGATCTCAGTGAGATTTCTTTGGTTTGCTTCTAACTTACTACACTTTATTTCATGGAATTTCTTCTGATGCTTTGGTGTGAGTACCTTTTTCTTAGTAGTAATATTTTATTATTTTAACTACCTTGACTTCTTTTAGTCTCAGCCTACTCTTCTAGTTCCTCCATTTTATTATTTTGCCTATTTAATATTTAATTTCATAGAATCATTGAATAGTTAGGGTTGGAATTTAAGTAGTTAACTTTAGATTTTCTATAACTTTCTAGAAGTTCAGGTATGTCTATGTACAGAAAATTCCATATTAACTTCTTATTCATTATGAATTCATCATCATGTCTCACCTTGAAACCCCACTGGAATTTTATCTTTAATTATCCGTCACCTTAATCTCAGACTTAATTTAGCATTGCTAGCTACCTTATTTCTCCCCTCTTCTGAACACCACCCTTGGTATGGAATCTGACATTTGGACTTCTTCAGTTTAATCCCATTAATCATTGTCTAATGCTTCAGTCTACCTAGATGCCTCTGCCAGGCATCTTGTTCCTCAAGGGAGTCAACAGCACCTCCCAGTCTGGTATCGCCAACAAACTTGCTAATGGTGTATTCACCTCCGGCTTCCAGACCACTGACAAATATATTGAACAGAACCTCCCCTAGAATTGAACACTGCTGAACGTGCCTGATGACTGGCTGGGAGCTAGATGTAGCTACATACACTATACTGTTCTGAGCCCTATCATTCAGGTAGGTCGTCACCCAGCACAGCAATGGGATTACAGTCAGAGAACAGGAAAACAGTTGCCATTAGGAGATGTTTTAATCAGTAAGTCACTTTGAAAATAATACTGGGTTCTGTTTACTGTTTGGTTGGATTTTTTTTTTTTTTTATAATAAACTATTATTTCACGGTAGAGAGAGGAGAAATGGAATAAAGTGATGCACTTAATTTATGTCCTGGTTTCACCTGGGATAAAGTTATTTTTTTCCCAGTAGCTGGTGCAGTGCTGTTTTTCTGATTACACGTTGCTGGTTTAGTTGCTGTTAAGTAGCATTTATCCTGATCCAGGACTTTTCAGTCTCCCATGCTCTGCCAGTGAGGAGGTGCATGGGAAGCCAGGAGGGAGCAGACAGGGCTCCTGTTCCAAAATAGCCAAATGGGTATTCCATATCGTAGCACATCATGCCCATTATATAAACTGAGGGGAAGTAGCTACAAAGGACTGATCACTGCTCAGGGACATGCTGGGCACTGATCATGTGTGGTTATTGTATTGTGCATCACATTTCCTGAATTTTATTCCTCCTTTTTTTTTTTAATTTCTCTCATTATTATTACTATTTCCTTCATTTCAAATATTAAACTGCTCTTATCTCAGCCCATGGGTTTTAACTTCTGATTCTCCACCCGATCACACCAGTAAAAAAAAAAAAAAGAAAATTCCACCAAAAAGCACAAGGAAGTAAATAGGCAATAACTATTGGTACCAAAAAATATCTGTGACTAGAAAACTCAGTTACCTTTACAATCTGCACAGACTTTCAATTTAAAAAAAAATTCTTTTTCTAAGAAAGCCTTCGTCTTTCATTGAGAAGAAATTTATGTGGAAGATTTAAATATTCTTAACCATTTATAAAACATGTTGAGGAGATGAGGATATTTCAAGAAGAATTTCCACATTCCACGTTCTTTATACATCTAAATCTATGAGGCTGAGGATTTGATACTTATTTTATAGATTGAGAAAGAGTTACATGAATTTTGCTCTGAGTTTTATGTAAGAGCAGTGAGATTTAGCAGTGATTTGCCTTCTTTAGTCTCTCTTAGCAATTTAAATCCACTGTGTCATGTTATTCTACATGGTTATTCATACAGTTTGTTAAAAGACGGTACAGAGTAGCAGAATTTCTCATAAGACTTTCCTGCTGCCATGACTAGTATTTTGAATCTGATTTTCATTGTGAAATAAAATCAATTGCATTTGCATGGAAAGTGACCTAGACTATTTTTAATTGTCCAGAATTTAAAGCCTTGAAGAAAGGAAAATTTACTTTTATGTGGTCAAATGCAACTGTTCTTTTTAGTTCAGTTTCAAGAATATAATCACTGTGAATATGACATTAACAGTTGCAAAATAATTTAGAAGACACAATTCCACAGCCAACGAGGGTGACCTCACAAGGAACTGTTCCCAACAAATATCTATTCATTCAAATTAAAAAAAAAAAAAAAAGAAGAAAAAGTTATATTACAAGAGAGTGATGCATTCATTCTGTAATCTCTAAGCAAATCAGGTCACAGGAAGGCTTAGCTAGTGAGAGAAGAGTAACAGAAAAATATTCAACCACAGAAGTCATTACCCTTGCTATAGCATAAAAGCTATACTTTTTCAACAGATTCCTTTTTTTTTTTGCCATTGCACTTTCTCTCAGAATGTCTTTTTCCAATCTTTTTATAAAAAAAAAAAAGAATCAACTGTAACAGCACATGAAAAATGTGCCACGTTAACACCCAAAAACACAAGACACTGAGATCAGTTTAAAATCCTAGGTATTATTTTCCTATTTGGAGGGAGAAATTACTTTGCATTTTTTTTCCCATTTTAAGACTATCTGTCTAAACATCTTATTTTTTTGTAATTATTTTTAAAGTGTTCTACCTCCACAGTTTAAAACAACTGAACTGCAGGCTGCATAACAATATAAACCAACTAAAAATATATTCTGACTTTGAATGTCCATCTTCTCAAGATAAACACTTTCAGGAAAAGTTCTGATTGTCTTCAGCTAAATTTTATGAGAGAACTTGGATGAATTTTTTCATAAGTTTCTCACCATTATGTCCACAACTATTTACTTCTAGTAGGATAAAATAACTTCCACTTATAGTACATGTTACAAATACATTTTGGGTTAAGCATACAATTCTTTGTCCTTTCTTTCCTGAAATATGATCAAAAGTAGCATTTGCAGGCTCACGACCAGCATGCCCACATTTTTTGTATTAACTATTCTATGATTCTATGATTCTAACTGCTCATGAGCATTACACTTAACTGTGTGGCAAATTAGCTTTCTCCCCTCTATATTGGTCTGGATTCTTGATTTGAAGAATACCAGCTTTGTGAATTATTTGTATCTTCTTCAGAGAAAGCTATCAGTTCTTTCTCTCAAGTCCAGATCTAATTACAGATCACATAGTAGTGAGAAACTACAAATCATATTGACTAAAGGCAAACACAATTCCAATAGAAAAATGTTTCCAGCTTCTACTTATTTATCTCAATGGTAACCACCACCTGCCAGACTGAATTCTACCTCGTTTATATTGATTCTTAACCAATTTTCCCTTTAGAAAAGAAAGAAGTTACAGAATTTCAGTTCCAATGAATTTAAGGTAAAAAGCCACATCTGAGCACAAGTGAGAATTCTGTAGCAGTTAGGAAAAAATGATCTGATTATATCACAACTGTTTCTGAAATTATTTCTATCTTACAAAAAAGTCCTTTTTTCATCTTATATAAAAAACTGGTTTTCTAGCCATATTTTTTAAGAAACCATGATGAAAATAGAAATTAAATAAAGAAGAAAGGTAGTTTCTCACCTGTTAGCTAACATAAATGTTCTATCAATCCAGTAATCTAGAAAAAAAAAAAAGAAGAAATTATTTATGATAATCCTTTAAGTTAAAATTTTTTTATCTTTTTCCAGAATGAAAACAATAATATGGAGAGTCACAATGTAAAATGACATTTTAAGTTTATTTTAAGCATATCTATATCCATAAAAATAGTTGATAGACAAAAAGAAATACTGTCTCAAAATAGAAAGTGATAAACTCTAAGAGGGCTTGAATTTTCTCCTCCTTTTTTATTTCCCTCACATTTTGATCAGTAGGTTCTCTGTATATATTATTTGTGACAGCAGAAACATCTTTGGTCTTTCAGAGGTTTTTTTTTTGGTGGTGAATACATTTCTACACTAAAAAAATAAATCTCATCTTTACATGTTAATGCTAATGACAGGAGAATGAAACAGATCCCTATAGTTTTTGCAATAATGGTTCAGATATATATATGCTAATTGCTGTTGATCAAAGTGACCTATATTTTGAGATCTTCCTGTCTTGATTAGGTAATACATTTTTTTGTGTTCATTCACATTAACCCATTTTCCTGCAAGAAAGTGTAAGGAAAAGAATTATATCTTCTGGAAGTTACAACTGCTTGAGATTTGAAATGTATTTGTAATGCAGCTTCCCTAAGTTTTCCCAATAAAAATATGACTTTTGCTTTGTTTTATCTTGCAAATT
>JASSUY010031937.1:0-15727 GCA_032466535.1 Forpus xanthops | reverse complement strand
CAAGCTGAAAATCCAAAACACAGTGCTCACCAGCTACTACTTAAAGAAAAATGACTGCTGCTGCTGAACCCATGACATTTGTTTATTCACTTAATTATATGAAAGACCTTTTAATGAATGCTTTTCTAGCCTTATCCTTCTGGGAAGGAAGAAGGGGTAAGTGCATCATACAGTTTTATCTTAAACGGTTACAAGTTGAAAACATTCTGAAAGTCTTGAGATCTTAAACTTTCAGTAGTATTAAAACTGAGTAGAAAGCTGGAACAAATGAGATTCCCCTTCTTCTCCAGGTGACTTAGTTTCACTTGTGCTATGGAGCCAGTCTGTCCACCTTCTGAGGCTCACTTCTCCGGGGACTGGTATGTGCAGACTGTGGGACAATTCTTCAGCATGTGCATTTTAACAGAAATGCATAAAGGACATAATATTGAGATTATTAAATGATAGATTATGCTAGATAGTAAGGCTAGCAGGGTTAGGTGATTGATCTTCCCTCTGTGCTTGGCACTGGTGAGGCTGTACCTCAAATAATGTGTTCAGTTTTGGGCCTCTCAATGCAAGAAAGATGTTGTGAAACTGGATTGTGTCTGAAGAAGGGTAAAGAAGCTGGTGAAGAGTCTAGAGAAGAAGTTGTGTCAGGAATGGCTGAGAGAACTAGAATTTCTTCGCCTGGAGAAAAGGAGGTACAGAGGAGACCTTATTCTCTACGACTACCTGAAAAGAAGTTGTAGCAAGGAATGTATCAGTCTCTTCTAGGTAAAGAAAAGGGCTCAGAGTTTCATCAGGTAAGGTTTAGGCTGAATATGAGGAGAAATTTCTTCATGGTAAGGATTGTCAAGCATTAGAACAGGCTGACCAGATACATGGTTAAGTTGCCGTCCCTGGAGGTACTTTAAAGATGTGTAGATGTAGCACTTAGGGACATGATTTAGTGGCAGACTTGGCAGTGCTAGGTTAATGGTTGACAGACTTGGCAGTGCTAGGTTAATGACTGGGCTTACGGGTCTTAAGGGTCTTTTCCAATCTAAATAATTCTATGATTTATTTGAAATAGTTAATATTTAAATTGGTTAAGTATGTATTAAAATGTTTTATACAAAATGTGATTCTGAAGTTCAGTTTGGTGCCCAAGCAATCATTTACATGCACTTACTGAATTTAAAGTCCTCATATCTACTGATAAGAAACTGTCGCTTGACATAATTCAAAATCAATATCTGTCTTCTTGACTCTATGAAGATTATTGTCTGACCTGATATGTGATTCTGCTATTCATGAAATGCTGTCTCCAAGTATCTACATCCAGTAACTAATCTTTGCTCAGTCAGATATACACTTCATTGTCATCCTTTTAAAAAAAAACTATTAAATTTTTGCATTTAGTGCTTTACTCTTGTGTCTTGCAGTTAATAGCTACATGTTGTTCCCAGTGAAGAAATTCGTTCAGTAGCAACGCTCATCACTTATATTTAATAAGATTTACTTTGTAGTCAGTATCTTGATTCATTATTTAAGATGGGGCTTCATAAGTATTCTTTCTGGTAGAAATTTTATGGGTTACAGGTTAGGCTGATAATAAACAAGATAATTAAACACCATTTCTTTACTTGCTTGTCAGATTTAAAGGTTAACTGCTGTTTCTATAACTTGTGCATGAAGAATATAAAGTGTTAGAAAACCATTTTTTCAACCCAAATTCACTGTAACGAAAGGCTTTTACCTCAGAGGTCCTTATTTCATTTTCTGACTATTTTTTTTTTTTATATAAAATAGATAGTTTTGTTGTTTGCCTATTTACAGTAATTTTTTACTCACTATTCATCAGCCAGCATTTCCTACATGCATCATGATCATACATGTGATGCAGCTTACCTTTAAAAATATCTAGAAACAGTTGAATCTTACTAAATTGACTCTTAAGATTAGTTAAAGGAAGTCAAAATGAAAGCAAGTTTCTTTGCTACTTCTTTTCTGATCCAGTATAGCAATTATTTTGTTCCTGGATGATCTAATTACTGAAAATCTGTACTCTGTCCTCCTAGATGCTCTGACAGGAGGTTAGAGTGACCCCCAGACACTTAAAAGCAGGAAGTTGATGTGATTATCCTTCTCTGGCCTGTAGTCAAAATGTAGACAGAGGAGAGACGTGATAGACACCTTGTACTGCCTCTGTACTGAAAGTACAAAAATATCTTCTGTGATTAGTAGCCCCTTTTGTGCAGATAAGGTGAAGAGTTATAGTTTCCATTTAGTAAGCATGTTGCGGAAAAGGGTTCATTTTACTTCAAAAGGAATTTATTTTCATATATAAAAAAAAATAAAACAAAAAATAAAACAAATAGAAAAAAAAAAGGGGGGAGGGAGGCATAAAACCAACCTACAACTAGAACAAGACACACTAACAAATAAAACCAACCAAGGAACCCTAAATCATAAAGCCCAGACAAATCAATTTGCTACTATACGATGATAGAATATTTCCATTAGTAAGGAAAACTGTTTTCTATGTGCAATTTTTAGCTGGCAACTGTTTCTCAGTTGGTATTTTTTTTTTTTGTGTGGGTGGTGTTTTTTTTATTATTATTTGTTTGTGTTTTTTTTGTTAGTTTGTTCTTTTTTGCTAAAACTTTATTTTGTTGACTTAGAGAAAGAAAGGATGTATATTCTGTATGCACTCACTCCACCACCCCCATATAATTTGCATGCCCACATGCCTCAAAGAATTTCTTTTTTTTAGCAGAGGGATGTGGTACTTCAGAAGACACAACTGCTGACTCTAATGAAGCTGTATTAAGTCTTTCCCCATCTGGTATGTTCAAATCTTTTGAAGGAAATTTTATGACTCCAACTTGATCTCAAAAAAACAATTTAAGGTGTGTGCACTTAAATACTTCATTGATGATGGTATTTATTTAAGAGTTGAATCCATGCAGTGCTCATTGATGTGGTCTACAGTACTGTTCAACAGTTTGTGTTGGTTGATTTATGGTTAACCATAAAGTCTGGAATAACTCATAGCTTCAGGCAACTGGGATGCACTGCTGGGAGTGATAACCAGTAGAAATAAGAAATGGAAAGAGGAGAATGGAAATTAAATCCTACTTTGAGCAAAGTGTGTCTCAGCTTTTTCAAGAGAAATGAGGAAGACTTGTTTCTTAACCTCATATTGGTTGGAAGGCAGGAAATAAACAGAATTTGTAATTTATTTAAACTTCATCAAAAATAGGAGACCACCAACTGAAAAATGGTGGTAAGCTACTATATTATATGTTTCTTTCAGGGGTACAGGGATGTGATGTGGTTTTGTTGACTTGAGCAACTTGAATCATTGGACAATGTCTTGGTTCTGTTTATTATAATAATTGCAGTTTTATTTGGAGTATGAAGCTGTTTCATTCTGAATGGTGCTCTCGTTTCAGTTTTGCACCTTTTTTTTTTTTTTTGCACCTTTATTTTTTAATCCTGTGGAGAGGAAGTACATGAAGCAATTCTATTTCATTCACAGATGCAGACATAAAAGTTCAGATTCCACTGATATCAACAAAAACATATGGGAATTGAGTTTTTTTTTGTTAGAATATCTTTTAATACTGCAGTTTCAGTTGAAACCTGCACAATTCTAAAGCTACTGGAAGAATTAATGAGATCAATTTATCATCACTGTTTTCTATTATATATAGGTGTACTTCTGTAGTTTGTTTTCAGTCAGGGTTCTTATTGCTGAAAATGTCATCTAAATATGTTTCCTTCCAGAAAGAGATGAGAGACACAAATAAGGAATGTGCCTGTAGTTAAATGTAAGACCTTGAAACAGATGAAAAACTGATGGATTAATTTCAAATAATTTGTAATTGTTGATATGGAGTTGTGGTCTATATGTAGAGATGATGTTGAAGATTGATTCACACTTGCAATCTGGAGATGTAAATGTGCAGAGCTTAAATAGTCTCTGGCTAGTGAGTAATCCAGTAGTGGATTTTTTGTGACCTATTCCTTGAAACAAAAAAGTTGGATGAAAAAACTGCAGTATGCATGCCAATAGCATTGCTTTGAGTATGTAGTGTGCCAGTTCACCAATTTAAAATGTTGAGCAGTATGAGGCCAAGAGAAAAGGAACACAGTAATAGCAAAATGTAAGATAAGCTGCTATGCATTTCCTGGGCCCCAGAATGGTTAGAATATAGTCCTGAAGACTACAGATTCAAACTTGATGCTGTCAACAGTTCTGTTCTTATATCTTTGGCATTGTTTCATACCACTTTTAGGGAATGGAATGAAATGCAAAAGTCAAAAAAAGTTGATTTTTGTTTCTCAGAAGAACCTAATTGTCTCCAAGTCCTTTGGAGAAAGAAATGTTCTTAAATCTGGAGAACATCTGTGTTATTTTCAAAATCTGTTATATGGTACTGCTATTTCATTTTTTTCTTTCCGAAGTCCAAAATGGAAGTAAAAGTTCTTATCAGCTACTTGGAATAGCTGAATGACTGAATATAGATGTGAGATCCATACAGCTCATTGAACACAACCCCAATGATGGACGTAAAAAAGAAATGCTATCTATGAGGCATTACTAACGTATGCATAGGACTTTCAAGTAGGCCTGTGCTACTGAAAACTTTTCCCAATTTTCATGAATGTCAGGATACTTCTGTTAGAGGAAGGTCCAAAATATTCTTTGCTGTGGCAAAAATACCTCATTCATCAAAAGCTTCTAAGAATAGCTGAAGAGTTGAAGCTTTCAAGACATCCTTGTCAGCCCGTAAGGCCATAAAACACGTTTAGAAAAATGTCTGCTCTCTTCATTTATTTTGAACAGCATTCAGCAGTGTTAGTAACAGGCAAATTTTAACTTAGTTCAGGAACTGTGTTTGTACAAATAAAAACCTCAATGCACTGCATTCACAAAAAGTGATAATAAAATCATGTATTAAACAAATACAAACTGATTCACGGGGAATTGTTGAAAACATCTAAATTCCTTACTTCTTTAGACATTAATAAATTGCTTGCTTGTTTTACAATTTATTTCAGTATCTCACAAGAATTAACAGCGACTAGAGTGAACTCTGATGTTAATAAAGAGTGTGAACCTAAAAAAAATGCTTAAAAATTAAATGCAAGTGTTTTCTGTGTTACAGGTGTCTGAGCAATATCCGTTAAGAATCCAGGCTTCAATTATGATGATTATTTTTCTTTCAATATTAAAAGATGAGGCAGAATAATTTTATTATAATGCTGTAGTGGGTACAGAGAGAGGAGGAAGGGTTTAGAAATGTATTTAGAGTTCTGTTACCGTATACTGATATGTTCTATTTAAAGGATTGTATGTAAAATTGATGAAAGGTGAGATCAGGTAGTGTGCTTTGAAAAAAACTTCAATATAACTGACATGAGCCTTATTTCACAGTGCTGTTTCATAAAGGCAGTACATTTCATATTATTACTTCAGAAACATGCTTTCTAATTACTATGCATGCCTACATACCTATGGAAGCCTGCTTTGAATAAGTGAAGGCTGTTAGGTGAAACAAATATAAAATGGAAAAAGTTCAGGGTTATTAGAATGAATAACAAAGCTACTTGTTCACTATTTGCAATAATTAGCTTTAATATCCTTTATGGGTAGGAGGTACATGTAAAAGACATCCTGAATTTGGATACAGTGCAGACATTTTGCACAGTTGGCAGGGAGAAATAAATTTCTCTTGGAAACCATGAAAGTGGAGCCTGTCGTTATAGCGAACCAGATTCTTACAGTCACAAGAAAGGCAAAAATTAGCTCTTAGATACATTTTCTCTGAAAATAAGTTACTGGCAAGCAGCTTATCTCAACAAATGTGAGAGCACAGTACGGAAGATGCCTCAGTGGTCGCAGTCTCTTTTTCCTAGCATAGCATTAAAAAAGTTTTAAGATGCAGCTATTGTATGTAAATGTGTCAAACTGGATGTTTTAGCATGGTTTTGTGGTTTTTTTTTGTTTTTTTTTTGTTTTGTTTTTTTTTTTTTTAAATTTTTTTTTTTTTTTGAATGAAAGCAAATTGGAGGATTTTTAGAATGCTGTGAATATCCTAGTATAAAATGCTAGGGTACTGGGAGCAGTCTTTCCAGGGCTGTCCTAGGGATCCTTGCTGCTGAAGGTTTTCAAGATGAATTTGAATAGGTGATAATTTCATCTAAACTCCCTTTGCCATGGAAGTTTGGCCTGGATGATCTGTTAAGATCCCTTCCAACCTATTCTGTGGTTCCTATGAAATAAGTAGGTCTTAAAAGATGTATGTTGTACTGGGTCTCATGCTGATCATTTTCAAATGCTGATGATTCTTGTCAGTGATGTCTAAAGGGTTTGTGCTTACTGCTGTGCAGCTGAGGCTAGTGGAGATTTTCCTTAATAGTTTTGAAATGTAATTATTTTTTTTACTGGTAACTTGTCAAAGACAACCCTGATTTACGGCCAATAGTGATTGAAATACCTTGTCTGCGATTAGTCACTTTCCAGACAGTAAAATAAACTAACAAACTCCTGCTTGTGTGTCAGCTCTGTTTACAGAAAAGCTTGTACTGTTTCCCTTAGCTGACTAGCTCTAAGACAGGGCCAATCTGCCAGGGGGATGTTGATTACACCTCCGTGCTAGTTCATTAAGAAATTAGCTAAACCCCAAAATCTTTACCTGAGATGAAGTGAGTCCAGATAAAGCCTGAGAGTGGCCTTCCAAAGCTGCCTGTGAAATGAAAAAATACTTAACAATGAGGGACTCTACAGGACGCAGCCTCCAGAGCCAGATAATTTTTTGGATATTTTTGCATCTCTTACTTTACGAAAATTAGTTTATGCTATGTTATTCTTTCACAAAACTACCAAGGACATGAAGCAGCTACATAAGCATGAAGCAAGCATCCCTGCATTTGCCAGAGTGAAGTGACACGGAAAATAACTTGCTCTTTCTGTATGTTTTTTCACTGAAGGTGTTACTTTTTCTCCAGTAGAAAATGGAAGCTGAAGAAGTAATGATTATTCTTTTCAGTTTTGTGGTCTGGGGTGTGTATGTGTATATATATGTGTGTGTGTGTGTGTATTTCTGTTAAACATGAGGATAAGCCTGTTAAGGAAACATAAGCATTTGTACATGTTTTTAATTAAATCTTCAGAAGGAAGAGACATGGATCAGCTTTGCATAAATGTAGATTGGTCCCCTACTTTGATTTACCTAGCATCCAGTAAATGGTAGGAAAAAGCCCAATGGAAAATTCAAACAGCAGTTGAAAGCTACTAAATATGCTTTATTTATTTAAGCTAGGAAAACTGCTTTTAGATGGCCTGCTACCCTCTCACAAATGAGATCTGTCACTATCCAGAAATGTACCAGATTCACAAAATTTCTTTGCCCAAAGAGGAAGCAGAGCTGCAGTTTTTGATGGCTTGAGGCCTGTGAAGAGAATTCCCAGTACAATTGTATCGGGCTTTCAGCTGAGAGGTAGAGAGAGGAAAGTACAAGCAAAACCTGAAAGGCGTTCACTGTATTCCCCCAAGCTGGGTAGTGTAAATGAGTTTAAATGCAATATTTCTCCCAGGCCTTGAAGACATGTCTTCAAAGACTGTAAAAATTCATGTGTGCTGACTCCCTCTGTGTTCAAGGAGCTTGTGCATGTTGGAGATTTTAAATGTTTATCTATTGTTGCTAATTCTAACAGAGTTCTGACATATGGTGCTGCACTTAAGCTTACTGACACTGTTGCTTTACTGCTAGTTTCCAAGTATGTATGAGGAAAAGCTGTTAATGTGCTATGAATTTGTAAAATCCCTTTAAAGGGATAAGGTGTTATCTGAAGTGATTTCTCCAATGTGTTGAGCAGGATGCCTGATCAAGGGTTTTGGCTGAGCAGTATCTATGCTGTCTGAATAGACATAAAGCAGATTCCTGTATGTGGTATTTAGGCACATCCCCGGCAGGGAACTCCAGGATTTCTCTTGTAGGTTTAACTGTGCTGTGGTTTTAGCTTTCAGCCTGAGAAAAGTGCTAATAACACCAATGTTTTCAGTTACAGCTTAGAATGTTTTGTTTGACCAAGGACTCTCTGAGTCTCATGCTCTGCCAGGGAGGAGGGAAAGCCAGGAAGAAGCAGAAACAAGACACATGACCCAAACTGACCAAAGAGGCATTCTGTACCACAGCACGTCATGCCCAAGATGTAAAAACTGGGGACAGGAACCCGGAAGAGTTAGTTCACGGCTCGATAGCTGGATGGTGAGCGATTGTATTCTCTTCCCTTGTATTTCTCTGGTCATTATTATTATTGGTGGTAGCAATAGTGGTTTGTGTTATACCTTACTTACTGGACTGTTCTTGTCTTAACCCATGGGAGTTACATTCTTTCAATTCTACTTCTTATCCCCCTTCTTGGAGTGGGGGGGGGTGGGGTGGGAAGAAAGAGTGGGGAGTGAGTGAGCAAATTGCATGATTTATGGCTTAAACCACTACACTCTGTTGTATGGGTAAAGTTTGACTTGCAGCAATCTGGAATTAGACAGTGATGAAGATTCTCTGGAGCTAGAGTTGTGTCTGTTTTTCACTGAACTGTTGTAGGTTTTCTTCTATGTAGCGCTCATGATGGCCAGCTCATGAACACTGGGAGTTGGAAGAGATGATCTCCAGAGGTCCCTTCAAATCTGAACAATTCTGATTCTGTGAACAGAAATAGAAGCTTTGTACCAGTACATGTGGATGAAGTCATAGCTTACCACAGAGAAGCAAACGGTTTCAGACTTGAAATATAAGCAAGACTGGCAGATCTTCATCTGCTGCAGGTGTTACTGTAGTTCCCAGTTCTAAGAGTGTAACAGAAACTAAGAAAGTTCTCAGCTAAGTAGCTGAAATCTTTGCTTTCCTGCCATAAGGAGAGCAGTACTGCAGTCTTATGGAGGCAAAGCGCACCCTGTTCCAGGACTGTGAAGCATAATAAGAAGTGGACCTACTTGTTTAATGGCTGTGTAGTAAAGTACTGGGCTGATTTGTGAAAATGTCCTCTGATTACCTGTATTCATGCTTCCCATAAGAAACATCATTGCACTTGTTAACATAATACACGAAAGCAGGCAGGCTTTTATTCAGATAAACTGGACAAATAGAAACTGGTAAACCACTGCTGCAAGAATTAATAATGGTATATTAAACACAGCGATCATAGAATGTTTTGGGTTGGAAGGAATCTTAGAATTCCAAACCCTCTGCAGGGACATCTACTAAACCAGATTGCTTGAAGCCCCATCCAGCCTGGCCTTGAGCACTGCCATGGAGGGAGCACCCACAGCTTCTCTGGGCAACTTGTTTCACTGCCTCACCACCCTCACAGTACAGAACTTCCTGATATGCTTGTAGTGGATAAGCTTATAAGGGTGGATTGAATGGATCTTCTACGAGACAAAACCTGCATAAGTGTACCTTGCAGAGTGGGGGACTGAAAACTAAACAAGTTCATCTGGTTAGTGTGAGAAAGCAATGGAGAAAAAGAATTTGAAATACAACTGTATATACATACAGTGATTGCTTCAATGACCTTCCCTGTAAGAACTTCTAAGTTTGTTGTGTTTTTACTTTTTTTTGGTATCTTTGGGGTATTTTTGTGGGTTTTTTTTGTTTGTTTGGGTTTTTTTCTCTCTTTTTTTTTTTTTTTTTTTTAATTGCCATGCTGTTTCCTTAACCTGACCTTATTTTACAGTAATATTATAGAAGAATCTCCTGGGATAATGCTTTTTCCATAGGATATATGAGCAATGAAACAAAAGAGAGCAAGCTGTATTTTTTCAAAATGCAAACTGCCTCAATTCACCTTTTAATACACAAAAGATTAATTAAGTTGAAAGATATTCACAAAAAATTTTAAATCATTATTTGATATTTTCATGTACTGAAACTAATGTGATCCTTTTATTTATAATCAGTTAAGTGTTGAAAATATCAAGATCTTCTTAAGCTGTGTTACTTTCCCTCCAAGAGCAGATAATAAAAAATACATGATGTGACAGACGCATCTAAGAAATAAAAAAAGAAATAAAAAATTGAACATCAAGCAGTACTAAGGACTGAAATATTATTTAGAAACCTGATAAAGAAAAGAGCTTCTTCCAAGAGATATAATTCAATATATATGCGTATAATATTTTTGAAGTTAAATGAATATATTCTTTAAATTCTTTAAGTTCATTCATTTGTTCAATTAGCAGCTTTCCAAACAAACCTTTTTAGCAAAATGTTACTTTGCAACCTTCAAACTTGATTCTATACCAGCAAACCTTTTATTTTTTTTCTTAGAGTATCTAAGATGCACATAAAAATATTTCCTTTATAGATTTATTTTGAAGTTGCACTTCATATTTTTTTGTATTCACATTTTAATCTTGCACACTCAGGACAGTAACAGAATTTAGTACACTGGCATGAATCTCAAACTTGTGATACTGGGGTGCTCTGTATAATAGTAAGTTTTAATGGCTACCATAGTTGCAAACAACATTCCATCGTCTTACATAAACTTGTCTTTCAATAGAGTGAACAACACAGGACTTTTCCCAGGTGTTATTCTAATGCTAATTGCCCTTTGTTCAGCAGAAGTCTTTTATTTTTCTCCTTAGTAGTTGGTGCAGTGCTGCATTTCTGAATTTCAGCCTGGGAATAGCCCTGGTAACACTGGTGTTTTCAGTTGTTGCTAAGTAATGATTACTCTGACCAAGGACTTTCTGAGTCTTGTGCTCTGCCAGGGAAGAGGGGAAGCCAGGAGGAAGCAGAGGCAGGACATCTGTCCCAAGCTAGCCAAAGAGGTATTCCATACCACAGAATGTCATGCTCAGTATATAAACTGGACACAGTTACCCAGGAGGGCAAGATCACTGCTCGGGTCAGGCTGGGTATCGGTCAGCGGGTGGTGAGCAGTTATACTCTCTTCCCTTCTTATTTCCCTTGTCATTATTATTACTGGTGGTAACCGCAGTGATTTGTGCTATACCTTAGTTACTGGACTGTTCTTGTCTAAATCCATGGGAGCTACATTCTTTTGATTCTCCTCCCCATCCCTCTGGGAGATGGGGGGAGGAAGAAAGAGGGGAAGTGAGCAAACATCTGTGCGGTTCTGAATTGCCAGCTGGGTTTAAACCATGACACCAATATAGTTTCTCCAATACTTGGCCCAACTGGAGCATATTGACTTTAATTTCAGAGTGGAATTCTTTAGTTTATGACCATAGCCACATGTTAAAAAAATATGTGATGCTGGGGTATAAGGTAAAATCCTCAACTGCTAATGCCTGACATCCCATTGAAGTGAAAGACTGCTGACTAGGAAAAATAATGATACTGAGTTTCACTCCTGAGTATGTGTGCCTCTCAATCCTCAAGAGGCAACTGATGTTGTGAAAGTAGGACTGTACAGCACGTAGTAAAATGAAACAAGGGACAGTGTTTGTATCCCTTTGTGCAATAGATATTTTTTTGGCTGAGCTGTCTCACTTTGCAGGACAACACAGTGATTAGGATTATTTCTAAGTAATTGCTAACTTCTGTGTCAGGTTTTATAGGCTTTTTAAGAGTATGTGTGCGTCCTATCACCATGTCCATCTAAATTGAGCCTTCAGTCCTAATTGTTCATGAGTATCACATATATATTGAAATATACATTAGGAGTATTTTATTTAGCATTCCCTATTATATTTCTCTGCTTTTTCAGTACAAACTTTAATGATAATAAAACAGACACACTTTACAAGATGTTCCTGGGAATGTCCTTCTCTGGATGTTCATATCAGGTTTTTTTGTTTGTTTTTGTTTTTTTTTTGTTTTTTTTTTTGTTTTTTTTGTTTGGTTGTGTGGTTTTGGTTTTTTTTTTTTTTTGCTGGGATGCAATATTAGTGGGTACTGAACTTACCACAGAGAGGTAACAAGAATGTAAATATTCATGCTTGAATGTCTTATAGAAGTTAAATTAAGATACTAAATGTATCCAAATTTTAGAAACATAGAAAAATGCATTGACAATTTAAGTTTTGACAGATTTGTCACTTTTGGTTTCTGAGACGTACATGTGGTGAGGATATTGCAATGGGGTGCACGGTTGGTTGCATGGATAGAATTTGCTCCTTATGACTCCCCACCTGTTCAGAAATTTGTGGGAAAGATGGCTTTTTCAACACTTACGGGTTTTAAGCTTGCCATTTAAAGCAAACTTTACACAAAACATGGGGCAAATATTGCACTTACCTTAGGACCTAGGATGTCTAAAATACACCCACAGTAATTTTTAAACTTACTCTGGTGCTCATTAAGTATCTATAATATCACACATTATAACAATCTGAATAAGTCAATTAATAAAATAAGCTAAGACTATGAATGTTCTGTCTTCAAATATTTTCTAATATAATTTAAGAGTAGTAAGACAAATATTAAAAAACACTGCACAATACCAGCGAGAATACTTCTCTGAGGCACTTCTGAGTTGGAAGAATAACTTGACTATGTTGTCCATTATAAAATTCAGAGTTTCTATGTAGCGATAAAGTCTACTCTGCCAGACTCCACAGGATCTTAATATAATTCACTGCATGGATGTAGCTGACCAAATGAATAAGGTACTGAATATAATGTAGGAGCTTGTCAGCTACCCAAAGTGTACGCATGTACACTGAACTAGAATGCTTCCTAGAAGTTAGAATCTTTCCCACAAATTTTTGAACAGGTGGGGAGTCATAAGGAGCAAATTCTATCCATTCTATCCACAAAGGTGTGGAAAACCTAAAAGTTCCAGGTATTTTTCTTTTTTTTTCCAAGGGATAGTAAGCCTTAAACCAGTGTCAATTATCCCATTTTCTTTTCTTTACATTTTGGGCTGTGATTGGTTATATTACTACTTGAATAGTACCAACTGCAAGGAGGAAGGAGTTTGGCTTGGTGATCCTTATTGGTTCGTTCAAACTGGAGATATTCTATGAACTGCAAGTGTAACTTTTCCTGATTAGGTAATGAGAAACCTCAAATCTGTGGATTTTATAGACCTGAATCTAGTCTATTTCTGAACTGGAACATTAGAATTTTCTTACTTGCTCTAAACATGAGAGGAGCTTTGATAAATGAAAATTGAATAAGGAATCAATTGTTTAAAGACAGCTATTAACTTCCATTATTTTTTTGATGATAAATATCTTTCAAAAATTTGCACTCTGAAGTTTTAAAAACAAAGCGATCTTTGACAAATTAGTTTTGCAGAATCTTGTTACAAAAAGGTCATCCAAAGGATCATAGAGTGTGCTACTGCATCTCTGGTAAATTGATAATTTAAAAATAATTGGGCTTTTAGTTAGACTCAGATGCAAGACTGTAACTCTTGAAAAGCGAGAGACAGCTGGACATCTGTAATCCCAACTATTATCTGAGTTCTGGAAGGCAGTCTTCCTGATACAATACCTAGTCTGTTCTTTCCTTTCCCAGAATATGAATAGGATGGCTGCTTCTGTGCTTGTAATATCTTAGAAAATACTCCTTGTAATGTTCTTATATTGCTTTATACTTTGTTATTGCCTATTTTTCCTTAGTTTTTTTAGTGTGTTGGCATTTTCCCTGCAACCTTCTGTCTACCCTACAGCACTTCTAGCAGCAGATCTGTTTTCATAAATCACTTTGAGAGAAGCCAACACTCATAAAGAAAATATATGTTGATTTCTGCACTGTTCTGACATCTAACGGAAAGTTAAAATAAAGGCCACAATAAAATTCCACTGCAATTCATACCAGGCTTATTTTGTGCTCCCTGAATGTACTGTTTCTCTTTCAGGCTAGAATATAATTCTGATTTTAATGGGTTATTTTTTTTGTAAAGTTAGATGATAATTAAATGAAACACAACTAGGTTCCAGCCTTGAAATCTGTTATCACTTTTTCATAAAGGCAGAGCTTTCACTGATGTCAGTGACAGTTTTGCCTGAGTCAGAATTGCTGGATTGGGCTGATAGTGTCTGACTTAATGAATTTCAAAGAGATTCCCTTTTATGACCAGACGGATCATTTTTGAGCGTCTTTCACAGCCAGTGGAAATGCTTCTTGTGAATCATGTTTTGTTTTTGTTTTCATGCTGCTTTGAAGCTTTTTTTCCTTGGGAGTTGTTACTGTAACAAATGAACAGGGTGTTTTATTTAAAAGGATAGTAATGAGGCTTGTGTAATAGCATTTAAAAATCTTATGGAAGGATGTGTGGATTTTTTTAGTGGTGTGTCCTTCTCCCCCTTCAACTTCTTTTAGTAACAGGACTGAAAAAGGTTTTGCTGCAATATTCTTTTTTATTTGAAGTTTGTGTTGCTGCTTAGTAACTGAGGCAAAGCATATTTAAACAAGTAGAGAAAAAGAATATACCCACACATTTGAATCTACTGAAGATTGGTTCGCAAACACAGAGGTCAAGCAAAGAGAAGCCACAGAAGTAAGAACAGTGAATTTCAGAGTCCATAGCAAACACAGGAAGAAGCATCTCTGGCAGGGGTGTTTGTGCTTTCCTATGGGTCCTTCCCCATTTACTTTGAGAAAAGTGTGTGCTCCCTGTTTAGCCTAATATGCACTACTCTGCAACTACTGCAATTTTTGGAAGCAATAAAAGTTACCAGTCCTAACCTGAAATCAGGCCTTAGCCTGTGGGAGTTGGTAAAGTACTTATTTTTAATGGACCTGCTGTGTAGAACTTGCTATGATACCTGTTTGCATGGTTTGGGATTTGATTCTTTTGTAGAAAAACACAGGCAATCTTTGTATGTGAAACTCTTTACCAAGCTTTGCGAGTGACCTTAACTTAAGGTTACCTTTTGCTGAAAGGAGGCGACTCAACATAGTTTTTCAGCCACAGGCAGTTTCATAGGTTATGCTGCCTACTGGTATGTAATCTATAGCTTGTCATGATATTTATACTTGAACTGTAATGACCAGGACTCCCTCTTGACCTCACAAACCATGTGAACAACGGAAAACAATTTTTAATCTTTATCTAAAGAGGGACAAAAGTTAATATGTGGGTTTTTTTTTTGTTTGTGTTTTTTTTTTTTTTTTTTCCCTGCAATTGATTAATATACCCATATTTTAAATGGTGCTGAATCAGTTATGTTACATGGTTTGCTGGAGCTGGGCTTTGTAAATATTAATTGTTAAAAAACAGGCATTAGCAGTAATTTCAGAAATATTCTGTAAGGTATTAAATTGCTGTTTTACAAAAGAGATGTAAATGTAGAGGCTGATAACTGCAAACTTACTAACTGAACATTGTCTTCTTGTCAGACTTTCTTCCTCACATTTTCCCTTGTATTTGAAGCTTGTGAGGAAAAGAGGGTACTTAGGAGTTGAAACTGTTTCTTTGAAAAGACTGAAAACCAATATTAGGCAATGTGAGAGAGATAGATCAGGATTGTGGGGAAGATGCCTGAGGATTATCTGTTGATCTATATTGATATGTGGTTATTTCTGATTTTTACATAGACTTTTATTTCCCTTTCCCTAATGAGGTCATTGCTATAGATATTGCTTTCTGGGTCTGTCACCATGTCATTGGTTCAGCAGCAGCAGTCATTCTTCTCTTTTTCGTAGTAGCTGGTGCAGCACTGTGGTTTTGGTTTTCAACTTGGGAACAGAGCTGATAGCACCAGTGTTTATAGTTGTGGCTTGGAGTGTTTAGGCTGGCCAAGGACTTTCTGAGTTTCATGCTCTGC
>JASSUY010031936.1:10318-30171 GCA_032466535.1 Forpus xanthops | reverse complement strand
TGAACATGCAAGCAGCTTAGTCTTTGGGCCTTCACCTTCTCGGTTTTACACAGGAAGCCTGCTTCAGGTTTTAAGAACCTTGGAAACCTCCACCACTTCACATGTTTGGCCAATGAGGACAGCTAAGTAAGTTTCCACTCCTCTAACAAAGTTATTCCTTTACCCAGTTCAGAGGATGGTAGAGTCTTATTGCTTACTCCCTCTTCACTCTTCAGAGTATGTGCTGACTCTTAATATATACACTGTGTCCCAGCCAACGTTGCCATCCTTACTGGAAGTACTATTAAAGGGACTGTTCGCTTTTTCTGTCTGAAGCTCCCAGTCATCACGAAGACAAGTACCTTTTTATGACATTGCTTATTTCTCTTCCTCTGCAAAGATAGGCTGTAGGACATATAACATTGCTCTGTAACTATACCATTGCTGGGGTGACGGAGGTCTATTCCACTTAAAATTATATTACAAAAGAGGAACAAACTTGTGTATATTGACAAGAGCCAAGTCAGATAGAAAAACAATCAAGAACTAGACATCTCTTCTGTGAAAAGAAGTAATCTGCGCAAAATAAAACCCCTCACACTTTCACATGAACTGCTGTTGAGGTAGATTGCTAGACGGCTATCTTACACTCCCAAATGTAACGCAAGTTGTCTCAGAATTTGAGTTTGTTGCCTGTATCAATGAGTTGGAAGACTAAGGAATTGGCCTCTCTGAATAATACAGTGTTTCTTTTCATTGCATGTCTAGCTATTGTGTGTTGACAATAATAGTAATGCAAAGGAGCTTCCAGAATATTGTAAGACTTATGGACAAACAGTATTTTCTCCATTCCAAAACTAGAGAAAACAAGAAGAGTGAAGTGACTCAAGTAAGATCAAGTAGCAACTATTTCTTCCCAGTCTAAAGACGTCAGCTTGTTAAAATGGCACAGCTCAGTTTATTCATATGCTCAAGTATACTATGCCAGTATCAATCTAAGTCCAACTGCTGTAGATAAAGTGTTTCTGTACTAAACATTATAAGCCTTTTCCAGAGCAGCACATTTAGCCTGGCAAGATGCAGAGGGCATGACCACAAGTATGAACTGGAAATTCTTCACCTAACTTACCACAGCAGCCAGGCTTTTCCTCTGAACTTGATTTTGTCAATGTCACTTCTCAGGAGGAATGGGCCTTACTAAACACAAAACTCACCCTTTTCATAAAATACTAGTAATGTCAGCAACTTTCCAAATCTGTCGTTAATTTGGTCTTTTATGCTCCTGTAGAACACTAGCATTTGGAAAAATTTGGAAAAGGTAAATGAGGACATATTCTATTTTGACTAGAAATGTAAAAAAGATATTACTTATAATACACCTATCACAGGAGCATCTGAATGCTCAGAACTTTAGCAGACAGGCTTTAAAGGTAAATAAACAGAAAGGACATTTTCCTTTCTTAGGCATGCCATTTGGATGTACTACTCTCTTTACCCTGTCCTACAGATGTTAAGAAAGCAACTTGACAGAAATTTCAAGTCCAGTTGCTGCAGTACTCCAGAATAATAAGCCTTCTGCAAGGTTTATTCTTTTCAAATTGAATTTTCTTTGATCACGGTTGTTATGGTTTAAGGCCCTCAAACAGTTCTCTCACTCTCTCCCCACTTCTTTCTTCCACAGTCCCGGGGGATGGGCAGGAGAATTAAAAGAATGCAACTCCCGCAGGTTGAGATAAGAACAGTTTAGTAACTAAGGTATAACATAAATCACTACTGCTACCACCAATTATAATACAAGAGAAATACAAGGAAAGAATACAAGAGCTCACCAACTAATTTCCACCCAGCCCAACTGAGCAGTGCACCCCCATAACCTGATACCAGGCTTGAACCACGCAGTGCACACACTCCCACCCTTCCAGGTCTCAGTTTCCACATCCTGGACATGATGTGCTGTGTTATGGAATACCTCTTTGATCAGTTTGGGTCAGGTGCCCTGTCTCTGCTTCTGCCCGGCTTCCTCCAGGCTTCCCCTCCTCCCTGGCAGAGCATGAAACTCAGAAAGTCCTCTGCCAGCCTAAACATTCTAAGCCATAACTATAAACACTGGTGTTATCAGCACTGTTCCCAAGCCAAAAATCAAACACACAGTGCTGCACCAGCTACTATAAAAATGAGAAAAATGACTGCTGCTGCTGAAGCCATGAGAATGGTGTTTTACACACAATGAACTCCAGATTGTTTGTCCCACAATGGGAAGCAGGGAAAAATGGCTATTTCTGCCCATGGCAGGGGGGTGGAACTAGATGACTTTTAAGGTCCTTTCCAACCCAAACCATTCTATGATTCTATGACTCTATTTGAATAATTCTTTTTCTCGTGGGTAGGAAATAATATGTGAATTTTAACATTTGAATTTCATTCTAATTTAAGTTCTTGAGGTGGTGGCTTTGAAAGAGAAGTGTTATGGCTTAATAAAGGATGCAGACAAAATAATGCAGCCGAAAAAAATCCTCGTTTGTATTGAAAAAAAAAATCCTGTCTACTCCGAACAGGATCAGTTTGTTTTTAAGCTAGAATAGTATTTTGGAAGCCAAACTGCTTTCTGATTGACATACCACACCAAATACAGACAAATAAATATAGAAATGGACTATTTACTTTGGAATTTTGGCTGACAATTGCCAGCATCAGTAAATCAGCAGAAAACAACAGAAACCTCACATTTCAGCAATCAAATCTGGGCATTATTTCAGTAAAATATGGACCTAACAGTAAAAACCAGCAAAACCTTCACAGATACAGTCACAGACCCCTCGTTACCCTGAGTCCTAAGAGATAATCGCTACATCAGAAAAATCTACCTCTAGAAGTACATTCACAGCTGTACAAGTGTAAGTCAACTTGCATGTAGAAAAACAATATGCTTTCATTATTTATGCTTGATAAACAGGAATGACTACTGAGAACAACATGTTATAATGATATTCTAAAAGTCTGACAGCAAATATAATTATTGTCCCCAAAGTAAATTATTGCTGTAGCAACTTCCCATTAGATTCTGTGAGCATAGTTAAAGAAACCCCCTCTCCCTCTACATAGCTTCATTGCATTCAGTTTTAAGATGGCTAGTATCTTAGCAGGACTGGCTTTGGTTTTAGTATTTGAAAGTGTCAATCACCGTGCCTGTCTTTGGAAATTACACAGGGGACAACATCTGTTAGCACTCCAGTTCCAGTAAGAGTCATGGCCAACCCAGCACAGTTGTATTAAAAAAAAAGTCACTCAGGACCAAGCTTGTGCTTTGCATTGAAGCTTGCTGGAATCCTTAAGCCAATTCTCAATATTGTGAAAATGAAAGTTATGGCTAGGAACTTTTTCTGTTGGAAATGTATCATCTATGCAACAAAAACTAAACATATACTTGTCTATCACAAAGGTCCAAAACTTAACCAGGCACTCACTTAAAAGCCTGCACGATTAATTCAAAACACCCAGTCAACAACCACCAACAAGACTTGTGAGGTTGTCTTGTATCTCAGGTCAGACTGCTAATGAAATCACGCTGACAAGTGCAGCCTATTTCCCTGTGTTTCCCTCCACCTCTCCAAATCCACATTGTCCTAAGCCAAGTCTACCTTTCAAAGTTTCACTAGCATAGTTATTAAGTGTACTTTCTGCAATAGTAATATAACTATGTTTGTATAACTGTATTTTTAGGTCAGTTCACTCCAAAAAGAGGAAACAAACAGCAAAAATTAAGGAAAACACAAGAACCAGCTAGAAAGGGCTATGAAGATAAAGACAAGAAGCCTGGGTATGACTATAGAATTGGAGTAAAGGAAGGACACTAATAAAAGGGTAACAGGATCAAACAGTGCCCCCAGGAATTGTTTTCAAAGCTGCATTTTGCATTAATATAAGCACAAATATTCCCATCTCTGAGTCTGTAAAATGGATGTTCTAGTAACTAAGAGAAAACAATGAGAGTCTAAAGAAGAGCAGATCTGTACAGCTGAATTAGGAAAGCTGTATAGAATTATAGGATGGTTTGGACTGGAAAGGACCATCTAGTTCCAACCCTCTTGCCATGGGCAGGGACACCTCACACTAGACCATATTGCCCAAGGCTCTGTCCAGCCTGGCCTTGAGCCCTACCAGGGATGGAGTATTTACCACTTCTTTGGGCAATCTTTTCCAGGGCCTCACCACTCTCACAGTAAAGAACTTCTTCCTTGTATCTAGCCTGAACTTCCCCTGTTTAAGTTTAAACCCATTACCTCTTGTCCTATTGCTACAATCCCTGATGAAGAGTTGCTCTCTGGCATTCTTATAGGCCCCCTTGAGATACTGGAAGACTGCTATGAGGTCTCCACACAGCCTTCTCTTCTCCAGGTTGAACAGACCCAATTTTCTCAGCCTGTCTTCTGGGACTTGGTATATAAAGGACAGATGACAGATGTAACCTAGATGTAAGGTCCTGGCAAAAGGTTTTCACTAAAGAAAAATACCTTAACTGTGAAAGTGAATCTGTACAGTCAATCAGAGAGGCAGTGGATGAAAGACCTCAGGTTTGACAATCGTTTCTCTTGCCCATTCATGAGAAACTAATGAAGTAATGAGGTAAGATTTCAATATTGACAAGGACAGAGGTCTCTTGTCTAAAGGTAAATTGTTACGAGAGGAGGAAGCTGAATTTGTATTGGAAAGTGGCACAGTTTGGAGGAAAATACAGTCCTCTGAATGAAGAGTGAATAGAGATGTAGAAACTCAAACAGCCATAAGCCAAGAAAATGAATGAGACATTTCAGGCATACTATGCTGACAGTATTAAAAGCAAATGATAAAACAAGAGGAAGAGTGAAACATCGTTCTTAAAATCTTACCTGGAAAACATCATGGGAAATTTTGAGAGTTGTTTCAGCAACACTAAGAGAAGATAACAGATTAGAACAAGCAGTTACAACTAGTAGTGCTGGGTACACAGGAAGACAAGACAAATTGCTGTTCAGCTGATACAGCTCTGTATCTGTATCAGCCATGATACTCAGAAATAGATGATAGGAAGATATATTTCATCTCTTATCCACAAAGACATCCTGCACATGAAATACAAGTCACTATTTAAGTAAAAAGACATTGACCATCTTAAAAAAAAAACAACATACATGAAGTCTGCATATTCTCTGTGATTACCAGATATTGGCAGACCTCAAAAGAATTCAAGCTGTTTTGAAGGGAATGCAAGGAAGGAAAACATAAAAAACTAATTCTTGCTGAAGCAGTGGGGAAAGAAAGTGGAAAATATTCTGCAAGAACTAGAGAAAGACAGAGACTGGCCAACAGCAGAATCTCAGAAAACAGACACCAAAGAGAAGAGGTGCAGGTAACATAGAATCATAGAATAGTTAGGGTTGGAAAGGACCTTAAGATCATCTAGTTCCAATCCCCCTGCCATGGGCAGGGACAACTCCCATAAAAACGTGCCACCCAAGGCAATGTCCAGCCCAGCCTTGAGCACTGCCAGCGATGGAACATTCACAACTTCCTTGGGCAGCCCATTCCAGTGCCTCACCACCCTTACAGTAGAGAATTTATTCCTCATATCCAATCTAAACTTTCCCTGTTGAAGTTTGAACCTGTTAACCCTTGTCCTCTCACTACAGTCTGTCATGAAGAGTCCCTCCCCAGTATCCCTATAGGCCCCCTTCAGGTATTGGAAGGCTGCTATGAGGTCTTAAAGAGGGAGTAAATGAACAAGAATAACCATATGTCAAAATTGGGGATGAGCAGTGGTTCTAATGATAGGAAAGATTCCATAGTAGTCTTTTGGGGTATAAAAGCACTATGTAAACAAACAGCAGAGATCAGACATGAAGTCATTTTGAATTTGATACTATAAGCTACAAATAAGCCTGTCATTCTTTTCACCAGCTTCTTTGACAAAAAAAAGCAAAATCCCCAAAAGTATCTGCCTCAAAATGAACTCAAGTTGGCTGAAAATCCAGAAGGAAATACAGGCGTGAGCCACCTTAAATAAAAATCTCACAAAGCAGATGACCATTTTACACTACACAGTTTAATGTCAAAAGACTAATACCATTGGACCAGATCCTTTCAAAACAAGTTTTTTTTCTCAGTTGTCATTTTGACAGAACAAAATGGTAATCACACTGTCCAACATTTTCTCATCTGAGAAGCCCAGTTTTCCATTAAAGGAAGTCTAGCTTTTTTTTCTTTTTTACACTTAACAGTAATAGAAATTTAAGCTGTTTTTTCTTTAGTAAAACCAGATGTGTTTCAATCCAATTGCAGTATTACTCTTTTCTTCATTCAACATCTCACATTAATACTACTGTTTATAATGTTTATAATTAGTTATTGTTACTGTTGATACTTAAACCAAAAGAAGTAACAAGAGACACCTACAAAAACCATATGGTAATAGGAACAAATATGCATGAAATACAAGAAATTAGTTTATCTTTAAAAAACTATTCAGGACATGAAAATAATGTGAGAACTGGGGACATGAACAAAAATCATATGTACCCAGAAAAGTTAGAACAGGAGTTTCATGCATGAAAAAGAAATGCATTTAGTATCATTATCCTAAATTGAAATTTATGAAAGTAAAACATGCAGTACAATTTAGCAAAAACTTTAGGCAAAAGACTCCATTCAATGGTTAAGTTTTATCAAAAGCCAGCAATAGTTTTGTTCCAAGAAAGCCCCAATATTCTTTAAGGAGGCAAGATAAACCCTTGGTAAGAACAGGCTACTGAAATAAACTACTCAGCCCTAAAAGGAACCCTAAAGTTGGAGAAACTACAGCAAAACCAAATTCTCTGAATAGGTATAAGGCTTAACATGATCATGTTTTTAAACTGTTTTGTTCTTCAAATTCAAAATATAGTGTATATGCATTTCACAGACTTACGTTAAGTCTTCATGGCCTGCCATATGCTATTTAATGCTTTGCATTACATGTCGAAGTGCTGTGCAATGTATACAGAGAGATTAACTGTAATTTGTCTACAACAGCACCTGATTATTCAAGACAGATGGGGAAGAGCAAGGAAGACGCTACAGATCTCAGTGTGTCTCCATGAACAAATGAATGAACAGAAACTATTACTGCCTGCTCTTTTGTTACTCATGAAGAAGTTACAGGGAAGAATCATTGTTTGTAGTATTGCTCTATACTACTGCGTGTTTTAGAAGCTTAATGCAGATTCATCAGCAAGCATCACAGACATACTGACATTTATATCCATACTGTTTTAACTAATTTTGCACTCACTTTGAGGTAACAAATGAACACCCACTAGGTTGGAAAGGAAAATCAAATGGTATACGAATGGAAACTCCAAGTTGTTATCAGCCCATTGCAACTAACCTCACCACACACACTTCAGAAAACCTACCACTACGACTACAGTTCTGAATACACTAATGCATGCAAAGGTTTCTAAGGAGATTTTGGATTCTCATCTTTGTTTTAAATGTTTTTAGAGCACCTACTAATGAGACACCCACTAAAGCACCAAAATACAAGGATAAGCGAGTAAAGAAGATTCTTGTCTTTCAACCTATCAGAGTTGCTTCTTCCTATCTTGTTGTCCTCCTGTACTGTCAATAATATTGAGGAAAAAGCTCTGTTTTTATTTAGGATCTATGTGTGTCAGAAAGAAAACAAATCTTGGGCCATAATTAGTCCACCATCCTCAAGTCCCTTCATAGCCCTGACAGGGCAAGGAAGTTACTGACTTCATGCCACAGCCATAGACCTGCTAGAGAAATATAAGAAAGGCTGCCTGCTGAGCTGCTTATAAGACCAGAGCCAACAGCATTTGCACTGGCTTGCTATCAATCTTCAATTGCAAGCTGCATTTTAAAAAGTTTGCCATCAGATTATTAACAAGATACTCACATGGGAGGAAAGTGAGGGCACCTCCCAGAGCTGTCTTTCTATTTTTCCATTAACACAACTAAAAAAGTTCCTGTCTTTCACCATGCTTCCATCAGACTTAGTCTAATAGGACTGTATTTGACTTGTCATTAGTTACCAAAATGAAGCTCTGCAGCATACTGCACAGTGTCTGTGAGAAGTGATCTCCATACTGAAACACAGCCCCGTCTATATAATCCTATTTCCATTTCTCAAAGTTTCCACTTGTTTGTTTCATGACCTCCAAAGCTTATGAGTACATACTTAAATAGCTACAGTTACAGTTGTGAAGACAACTGGGCATTTTAGGAAGATAAGAAGTACTAATATTAGTCAGAGCTGGCATCATCTGGGAGTGTTTGGCAACCCACCTGCTATTTCTTGCTTTTTCCTCACCAAGTGAATCATTGAGGGGGTTTTGCTAAGATAATTGGAACAATGTCCTGGAATTCATTACTCTTCCCTGCTTAATGGCTTTTTTACTAGATCAGTTTACAAGAGGATGTATATTAAACAGCCCTAAAATTACAGCAGAGGACCTTGAATGTCAAGCTATGGTATTTTTCACTTGTTTCTTAAAAGTCACAGAAAGAAATCTGCAACTGGAACTTATCTAGCAATGATAAAAGCGGGAGCACATGCCCATAATCTCCAGTAAAAAATTACTAAGAGAAACATCATTGTCAGTAAAGCTATGCCCCTGCTCAAACAGCCAGCCTTTCTAACATGCACACCTCTGTGCGTATCAAGTCTTTGCATGATCAGTATGAATGCTAATTGTCATTCACCTGACTGTGCATGCACACAAGTATTCTGTCAACATACATGATCTTGTAGCTTACTGGCTTTGAAATCCACCTCAGCTAATACATAAAAATACAAGTAAATTACACTCCAAACTGCTATCTGTTAAGCTAAATTGAAGCAGGTCTCATGGTTCATTCTAAAGCACTTTTATCACCCACAAGGCACCAAATGTTATTTCTTAACATGCACTACTTGCTCTCTCTGAAATAAACTTGTGATTAAAAGGTTTTCCACAATTATTTTAAACTCTGTGCACCTTCAGTTCCATTCTATTCTTATCCAAATGCCTCTAATTGTTAGTGACAGGAGACATGGCTAAAACACAGAGCTTGTCAGAAGACTTTGATTTGATGTGGAACTACACTGTTCCCAAACACCTTCCCAAATACCTGAAGATGTGATTCCTGGTCATTTTTAAAGCAACTAAATGGAAATACCACAGATTCCTACAGATAATAACGATTGAGTACCTGGTCATATTTAGTTCCAAAGTTAATTGTCCCTTCCATAGAGTTATTCTTAAGAATGTGTTCAGGAAAGTTATAAAGTAAATTTTAGAGCTCTGTACCAGTTCAAGAAATTAATACCAAGTTCTCTTAAAAAACACTAGGAATAGACATTATGTAATTGCTTTTGAACAGCCAGATATCATATTAACCCAATTTTCTTCCATGAGACTAGGAAGGAAATGACTGCAGCTTCTGATTTTGGATAAAACCATGCTGAATGCATCTCAAAATTCCCTTGGTATCAGTAAATCCCAATAATTTTTTTTGGTTTTTTTTTTTGTTTTTCCTCTCCAGCACCATTCCTGTGCACAGCCGTGTATTTAGCTACCTGCCACCTCCTCATGGAACTGGGACCAAGAGGCCCACTGGCTGTAGTCCATTCCAGGCCTACTCAAGATATTTCACATGCTTAAGCATCCACTTGACGTTTTAGCTTGCAAGCAGCTTTTCCATACAGATGGCCTTTGGAAAGGCTTTAAGTAATACAACTGCAATATTGTGGTTTTGCTTCACTTAGCCAGAGTCTAGGTTTTTCACCATGGCGACTCTGGTAAGATACCTTAAGAGTCAAAAGGTCTCAACAGTCAGCTCAGAGCAATGACACATTACTCTCTTTATTTGGGGAGGATGCAACACATCCAGAATGGACCCAATGGATCACAATTGTACTCTGAGGTTTTTGTGCAATTGCAAGTGTAGATGTAACAGACTGTCAGTGTTCACCTGACTTCAGGCTTGAAATACTTTTAAAAGTAAGCCAAGATTACTATGTCACAGTATTATTCATATACGTAAGTATGCCTCAAGTGAATCTTCAAATAAATTTCCTATGTGGCTGTTAGCTTGATTAGTAGAAGCATTTTATTGAAACCATATTGCTGAACCTGCACTTGACAATATTTTTTCTGTTGCAAGAGATATAAGTCTTACAGCTGTTAACAGAAAGGCTGAAACAGAAATCTGCTTGTAAGTGCATCGAATGGCTTTCCAGGTCAAATTCCAAGCAGCTAACACTTTCGCAAGAGCAGCCTTTTCTGTTAATAAAGACTTTCCATAAAAGTGCTTTTAATAAGTAAGTAAAAGACAAACAAAATCCCTCTAAGTTAGGCTGACCAAGTGTACATTCTGAATGCTTTGGTCTTTAGTCTGTGTAGCCAGAATAAACTTTTTTTCATACAGGGTCAGCTCTGCATAGTTCATTCAAACTGCAATGTCCCCATGCTCAAATCCTGCAATTTTTCTGGAAAGACATGGATACTGAAAGAAGACTTCATAAATTTTCTGAGCTTACATATTATTATAAACTGCCAGAAAGCTGTTAAGCAGACCTTATTAAGAGACAAATTATGCATCTGTTCTCTAATCCTACCTAGAAATTCTGCTTTAAATAATTGTCCCAATCACCAATCAGATTAATAGCCAGCCTCTGATCATCCCAGTAAAACCCCATGAATTGTAGGTCTGACTAAAGCCATAAAAGGTTAAAAGACTGACTGAAGATAGTAGTTACTAGGAGACACTGAAGGAGTTACTGCTATTTGAAAAGCTGGACCAAACATCTTCCCCACCATATTAAACAATGTAATTTTTAGTTTTCAGATCTCACCTTCTACTTAGGGCTACAGTGTGGGTTTGTCAGTCTATTAGTCTGCTTCAAAATGGCTTAATCGGACTGTGGGTCTGACAATAACCTTATAAAATGTGTAAAATCCACCTATCAGGTATGGTGATATCCAGTTAGTCTTCAATAAACAAAGTCAGGATCTGAATTAGCATTAGAACTTGGTCTTTCTCATATGGACAAGCTATTAAGCCAGAAAAAACACACTAGCAGTCTGTCAGTGACAATCCTACTGCTAGAGTCAACCTGTGACAAGAATAAAACATTAGCAATACCTGAAGCCATCCCTGTTGATAGACTAGTAATTGCTGGTATAAAAAATGAAATTTCATAGCCTTGCCCCCAATTGCAGATACAAAAGTTATATAGCTGTATGTGCTGTGCCCTTGTGTTTTTATACTTAGTCATTACATTCCTGTATATCCATGTTGAAGAAACAATGGGATCAAATCCTAGGAGATAGATAGATTTAAGGGAAAATATAAGAGGCATCTCCGACTCAAAAGAGGAAGGGCAGGTTTGGGCTGGAGAAGGAGTGTGGGGACACTCTGCAAAGCCCTGGCCAAGCCCAGCCCATTCAGTTCAGCTTCTTTCCAGGCTTTGAGTGCAAAGACAGCAGTGGTGAGAGGTGCCCCACAAACATTCTTTCCTGGCATACGACCAATTCAAGTGCAGAAGGAACAAAAGGGCCATTATGCAGCCATGATCAGCAGCAAACTGCTGCCTCTGTCAGGCACTATTTTTTGTCTGGCTGTTTCCTCAGAATCCACATTTACTCAAACTGTACAGACCAAGTCTCCAAGCTGGAAAGTATAAAAAAAAGGTACCCAAACAGCTTCTGAAACAGATGCAACAGCAGCAATACAGGAGATGTCTGCACCTTGACAGGAGGAGGAGGGATGAGCACTGTCTCTTCTAGCTAGGTAGCTAATTCTCTTATTTTGCTCATTGGTCCATGATAGTAAGAGTTAATGGGTTATAATTTACAAAACCTTATGACTTGAATGGTGACAATTCTCCACCCAGACAGTAGCTGTGCTTGGGATTGTCCTGATACAGGCGCAGGACCTTGCACTTGGCCTTGTTGAACTTCATGAGGTTTGCATTGGCCCACCTCTCAAGCATGTCAAGGTCCCTCTGGATGGCAGCCCTTCCCTTCAGCATGTTGAAAGCACCACAGTTTGGTGTTGTCAGTAAACTTGCTGAGTTCCTCTTCCTTAATCACCAATAGTGTACTATCATAGAAGGCAAGATTTGCCCTCAGTGAAGCCACGCTTGTTGTCACCAATCACCTCCTCATTTTCTATGTGTCTTAGCATAGCTTTCAGAAGGATCTGCTCCATGATCTTGCCAGCACCAAGGTGAGACTTGCCCAGTCTGGTACTACCATCACATAAAATCAGCCCTCTTAAATATTATAGTTAGAACACAAGTATTGGCTACTGGTCTTTGCAACTGCACTTGATAATATGTTCAATATAAGCAGAAAAGCTTCACTGGCTTAAACCAAGGACTTAAAATGTCCTAATTACAATGACTTTCTCAGCTAGTGTGAAAAACTTAAAGCTATACTAAGGTAAATCTTCTCAATTTACCATCATCATATTGTCTTTTAATGAAAGTACTTTATATCATTTCTTCTGATTTGATCAGACACAGCCATCTTTCTGTGAACAGCTTGTCAGGGCAAATGAACACAAAGGGCTGTAGTAGAAGATAGTGAAGGTGAAGGGACAACACAAGTACAGTATACAAATTCTCAATGGGTTCAATAAATACTGCAGATGTTGGAATCTCAATTACTTATTCCAAAATCCTGCCAGTACTGAATTCATTTGCTTACTCTCCTTTTGTGCCTGCCACTGAGTACAAGAGTACAGCTGCTCAGAAAAGACATGGCTTGCTTTTCTTTAAAACTATACCAGATGGGATGGCCATTTATTGCCTTTTTCCAAACCAATCAGGTTTAGTGCAAGGCAGTTATCCAGATACAAATAAGGCCAAGTTTTCTCTTCCTTCCTCTATTCTTCTGTTGTAACTAAGCTCAATTTTACATAAACTGATTACTTTCAAACCATTTTGGAATAGATTTGTGTAAGGTCATATAATAAGAAGTTCTGCTTTTAATTTCCTTATAAATCAGTGAAATATCAGTATAGAGAAATAGATAGTACTTAAACACATTTTATTATCAATGCATGTTTAGTCATTATAGTTTTACTATATATTTATTTAAAAAGGACCTAATAGGTTCAGAAAATGTAAAAATATTGCTGAAAATGTTTCCCTTCAAGTACTTGCAACATCCTTGGCCTGTATATGGAGCAAGACCTCCAATTTATTCGTTCAAGGGCTGAGTAGAGTGAATCATATTAATTTGTAAATGATCTTCCCATAAACAAACATTAGCACTGTCAGCTGCACTTTACAGCTTGCTGTGGATATCAGAACCAAAAATACTTCCATAAGGAGACTCAAAGTATTTATTAGATACGAGCTCTATGATTTGCAGCCTCTTATGGGAGAACTAACCATAAATACATGAGCAGTCCTGTTTGCATTTGTAGAAGGAAATGCTATGTACAAATACATTAAGAGAAAAAGGGTCAATTAGAGAGACATTGTTAAAAAAAGTGATGTATCAACACCTACAATGACCCATTTTAATTATCGTGGATTAGACAGTTGAACAGACCTTTTACTTAATCCGTGTTAATAAAGTATTTCAGTCATACAGATTAAAAAGCAACTTTCCTAATTCCAGGTTGAGACACCTGTATTTGGAAAGTCACTCATTTATAACAGCACTGAAACAAAAAATAATTATTACAACCTTGGATGAAGCTTAAATCCTGGAGCCAATCATGAAACTGAAATTTGCAGAAAGGCATTTCTAAGCTTTTTACAGTATACCACTGTCTGTCAGAACACGACAAGAGTCAGGCAGGCAGAAGCAGAACATACCAGGACAGGATGTGCTACGGAAGCGTACAGGGCAAAAGTAAAAAGGATTCAAAAGCAGAGAGACATTCCCATTTTGTCTCTTCCCCTCCCCCAGATACAAATCTGCAGAAGTAGATATGCACAAGCATAAATTCTTCAAATGATTCCCTGGATCTGCCTATTCAAAGGGAATCTTGTAGATTGATTTAGCTGATGAATCATCACTATCACACTTGCAACCTCCAAAAGCATTCCAGCAGCCTAAGCACTGAAGCACACTGCCTCTGGTATCTATTTCCCCTGTGCAACACTCACACAGCTATAGCTGTAGTTACTGTAAATGCAAGATCTAATGGTTAATAAGGTGCATTTCTATAATTCTCAAGTTCTTACTAGCATAAAAGTCATGTTAGGTAGCATTCCAATACAAACTATTAACTACAGCTCTCCTCTCAGAGAAAGGGTAAAGTCCCTTCTTAGGTCCTCTCTTGCCATCTTCCTTCCCTCTCAGCAGATCACATTTTCTGTTTGCAATGGTATGCAATAGATAGCAGTATTGGATGTCCCACAGATGGAAGAGGTAATTTCAAGTATGCCTTTGTCAAGCATACAAGAATCAAGAGAAGGAAAAAAAAAAGCCAAAAGTGGTTTGTGGACAGATTGGAACCAGCTTTGGAGAATGCGGGAAAAACCCCACACATTAAACAGGTTACTACATAGTAGTTACTATGTATTAACTGATTAAACTATAATTATCATTGTTATAGAATAATTATATATAATATATAATTATATATTATGATATATTTACATGCATTAGTATATTATTTATTTATTCTATATAATACATTATCTATTATTATATATTATTATAAATATAATGAATAAATTATAATAATAATTATTACATAATACTACTATGTAGTAGTACTACATTTAACTACTACTGTGTAGCAGTTACTACATTTAATATAAACATGCAATGGTGCTGCTTTCCTGCACCTTTTATTTTTTTGTTCACTTCATTAGATCATATTCTGGAATTGATTGGGCTGTGTTATCAGAACTTTGCTTTAAAGCAGTAAGAATGAGGACTCATGAAGTTACTGAAGCGGTCTGGTGTTGCTCTGACAAATTTGGCACATCTTTAATTTGCCTTCTTTGCTGTTCAGCTATGCTGCAAATATATAGTCTTGTGGCTGCACGAAGCAGTTTGACAGGCCAAATAAGAAAGATGCTCATTTTCTTTTACAGCCTGCCTAGTATTTTGTCCAAGCATGCTTGAGGTCAAATGATATTATTTAAGTATATATATTATTGCTTTTTATCCCATACCCATTTTTCTTGCTTCTTCTCCTGCCATGAGTTTCTTTCTGAATCCATTTTGTTCTAATCTCTGTGATTCCTTTATTTAGAAATGAGGATGCATCTCATCACTGTTGTCGTCACTATTTCCATTTCTTTACAACATCTGTGCTTTCCTCTAATACAGACTCAGAGCCCACATCACAGCAGCATAATGCAGAGGCACCCTATGAAAGCGCTCCAGGTAGCTGACATCTCTGAAAAACTTGTTTTGGTACATTGAAGCAAATAAGGATGACTCAATAAGAGAGGAACATAAGTACTTTTGTTTTCATATGTTCTCCTATTTTAGAGTTCTAAGGATTTTTTGAAGGATTTTAAAATACATATGATCTCTGTAATACCACAGATGTCTGATTAGTGTTTTAAAGCAAAATGACATCTTCTTGATATTGTCAGACGGCCTTAAAAAGCAAATCCCCCTACTTGCTTCCTCCAGTTCTTGATCATCACAATCACAGTTACAGAAGCGTCTACCACAGTGCTTTTGAAATAAAATTATTTCTTAACAGTATTTACTTTTGAGACATTGTGGTAAATAAGCCTTTTCACTGTGGATTAATGCCTGAATTCAAATTTTGGATGGCATTATTTGGATTTAGAATATGATCAGCTTATTTATAGTTACCATCTTTGTATTTCCAACGGTGGTAACAATCGTACTTTGTGGTAACAAATATGTACTTTGACATATTTGTTTTGAATCTTATGCAATATGCTGAGTTCTTTAAAACTGAAAATTGGCTTGGCACATGGCATATCTAAGTTTTGGAAACCTTCTACTTTTTCTCCTTATTCCCAAAAGGAGATACCTATTTTATAATAGAACCCATGGAGAGAGTGGTATAAATTCTTTTCTAATTCTCTCAAATTACACACAGAGACCACGTCGAAAAGTTATTTAAGAAACAATTGCATGGCAACTAGAAAGTGAGAGAAACTTATTGTGAGCTTATTTCAATACAGTATATGAACTCAAAGTATACATGTGTGCATGTATAATAAGAATATTAACATTTTCTTAGGTCAGAACAGTTAGTTTCTATCTGACGGCGCTAGCGGTTGTAATGTTTTACTTGCACATTTACATTGCTTTCAAAAAGCTGGTATGTTCATGCAATTGTTGCGCAATTCTGCAAAACTTGAGTTGTATGGCTTGTCAAACTACAAGTCCTCTACTATGAAGTATGATCAATTTACAATTTTCCTGTCTCTAAAAAAAGTAAGAATAAAAAATACAAATTTAAATATAAAATATTTGAAAGTTTATCAATATAAAATATACTGTATTTATAATATATATTATATTTATACATATAATATAAATTTTAAATAAAAAAAAATAAGCAACGAAGAATAAAAGTAAGAAGAGGACCCTAAGAGAAATGAAAGTTGAAATAGATCACGCCCATCTTTGCTAACCATCACAGACATGCATCACTTGTTTATTCCAAACTTATCAAATAATTTAGACTTTTATTTTCATATTTCATTAACTCTTTTACTAAAGGAAGTGCATGAAGTAAAACCACACACAAAGTATTGGCAACACTGAAGGTGAGGGAAAAAAAAAAAAGCTTCTTACAAGTTTGTTATTCCCTCTCATAACCAGACTATTGAACTCAATTGTAAACCAAGGATTCTACTACTTTGAGCAAGTTTGGATTGTAAGTTTACTATGAGGCTGAAAAGTAATGAAATTGGGAAGAACTGACAATAATATCTTTCCTAATTATATCTGAAAGTTAAAATGGTAACCTGATGCCAGTGGGGGAAGTCAGTAAGGAAGCAAAGCTTATCTCCAGGAACAATATGAATTCAGTAGTTCTGAACTTACTTAATATTAATTTGTCCAAATTCTGTATCACAATTGTTAGCCTATGATTTTAGGCATCACTATTACTGTGACAGAGCAGTAGTTTAGAAAATGAAAAAGGTTTATGAAACTTCAAAAAGTCTAGTTATAGGTAACAAAATCATCTGCCAAGAATAAGTATTGGCAAGTAAACTTCAAATAATTCTTTGTTCCTCATTTTAGGTAAGGTTTCAAATCCAAGAATAATGACAGATGCACTATGTATGGCTAGTAGATACAGTCATTACACCAACTGCAAACTAGTTCTTCATAAGCAGGTATGCATTTACATGCATGATCTACACCTTATAATACCATGACCTACATCCTGATGCTCGGACCTTAAGCTGACGGAGCAAAAGTCAAAAGACAGCCAAATGCTGTAACTGACCAGGAAGCTGTTATTTGGTACACAGAGAACAACTGCTGGGTCTATAGCACAAAGTCGTATTCTGCTTTATTGTACTCATGCCATTCTACTAATTTATTCCAAAACTACCTGCTGTAGAGAAAAAGACAGTAAGACTAGAATATAAACTTAATTAAATATAAAAATCAGTTCTCCAGGGGTAACATCTGTGAAGTAAGGCAGAAATTGAACAGAGTTCTGTTGGGTTTTGCCCAAGAGGAAAAAGCAATTGTTATGTAAAACAAAGCCATGCTGATGTGATATGCAAGAGCGCAGGGAAATTGTAACAGCAAAATCAATGATGGCCAAATATCCAAAAGCGCCAGACCTAGGCCTTTCAAATTTTTAAAATGAACTTACTAGCACAATGTAATTTTAGAAAGAAAATTATTAACCATATTTGTTCTTATATGTCTTTAAAGATAGCTGTCTCCAATAATACTAAGTTTGTGTATTTTACTGTATTTGGACTGAGTTTTCAAGTATTTTCTTTAACACAATACACAAGTATGTTCCTGAAATGTTTGAAACTGGATAAAAGAAATATGTTTTTCTTTAGGATATTTACTACAGGCTTTAAGGGTCAATATTTCTCTCTCATTTTAATACTGGAAAAGGAACTTTTTGAAGGTTTCTTCCCTTCTGTTCCTTTCTTTCTTATGTCACACCAATTCAATTGGCTATGGAACTATTAATATAAGACCTTATTCATGAAGAACAGAAACTAATCCCTAATTTTTGCTTCATCTGGATTTCCATGCAGCATGAAGGGTAAGAATGCATCTTGAGTATGTCCTTATGTCACTGCATTGTAAGGAGAGAACGTATAATTTTTCAGATTTCATTGACCAGATTTGCTATGACCCTGTGAATATTACTTTGGAAACCACAAGAGTCTTGTGCTAACAACTACTTTGCAACAAAGATACACGTTTTCACTGAGTGACAATCTGCCCTTCTCAAGTAAATGCCCTCAGTTGTCTCTACTGATGGTTAACAGTTCATCAAACAAGGACTGTACTTCCAAATACTTTTGGGTAAACATAATTGTTTGACTTTCTGAAAGTGACATTTTTTTTTTTTAAATTGCCTTTGAAGTTATGCAGCTTTCCATAAGTCTCCTAAGCCATTATCATAGTCTGTTTCATTCACACGAATATCTAAATGGACGCAACAAACAGAGAGACAGAGGAATCTTCAACCCAGTGTTCATTTACCATTGTAAGGCCAGAAAACTATTCAGATCAAACTAGCATTTAATCTCTTCATCATTCTCCACCAAACCTATCTGGGGGTAGCTTGGATATGTGGATTCCTAAAAACAAAGAAACAGAAAGAGGGAAAAAAAAAATTAAGAAGCCTAGCTTCTTAGAAGTTTACGTTATTTCCCAGGTCATATTTTTGTCTATTTAAAATTGGAATGATAAATCACAATGTTTGTTTCCATGGAATAAACCCATCTTCTAGATCAAGAGAAAGAATCTAATGGAATACTTCAGAAAATAGATGACGCTTATGAAGACATACTTCTGGTTTTGGTGCTCTCAGGATTCTTCATGATTACAGCAAGATATTACTAATTTAAGAAAGGCTGCAGAATTACTCTAAGACATTATGGGAATTGGTCATAATGTCATGACACAGAAAAGGAATATACTATAACAATTACCTCACTGTCTTATCAAATTCTTTTTTAAATGAAACACTATTCAGCAGTAAAATCACAGGGAAGAAACAGGGCAGTGAAAACATAAGCATTCATGTCAGTAAAAGCAGCCTCCAAAAACCTGAGCTGAACTAGATGGGCTAAGGTTTATCCCCTAACAGAACTGTAATACAAACTAACTCCTGTAACAAACTGGTTGAAAATCACAATGCAAATGAAAAGGCTTATGCACCATACTATAAAGTAGAAGGAGAAAGCATCCAGCAGGAGGCTACAGGGATATGTCAGAGCCCATTTACAATGGTGATGATTTCCTCATATAATAGGGGAAAATCAACAGATTTGCGGCATGTTGAAAGTCACAGCAAAGCAAGACTGGTCTCAAATCAACTCTTCTTTTGGATTTTTACCATCAAGTTTGACAAGTAATCAGCAAACTTTCACACTCAAGCATCCCAACTCGCTCTCAGGCATACAGTGGGTGGATGCATTCAAGCTGGGTAGGCCATATGTGTATATCTGCATACGTATCTCTCTTACACTGCGCAAGTATCCCTCTGAAAATGCTTAGCCCTGAAATTTTCTCAGAATTGCACATAAGGGCATTAACTTCATTGCTGGAGTGGTTAAGTCACTGTTGTGGTTTGAGGCTCTCAAACCCATGCAGCTGCTCTCTCACTCACTCCCCTCTCTTCCTTCCTCAGTCCGAGGGGATGGGGAGGAGAATCAAAAGAATGCAACTCCCACA
>JASSUY010031936.1:0-10218 GCA_032466535.1 Forpus xanthops | reverse complement strand
CGAAAATCCAAAACACAGTGCTGCACCAGCTACTACTTAAAGGAGAAAAACAACTGCTGCTGCTGAACCCATGACAGCCACATAGCCCATTTTTCCTTATGGGACATTTTAACTGCTTGCACTCATTTGGAATTCTTTTTAGTCTGCACAGGAGCAAGTTCAAAGAAATACAAAACTGGTTACTTGAGCCCATACGCAATTAATCATCATTTACAGACATTTGCAAGCTCCGTTGTATTGTTCATCTGTAGTTTTGATTCATCATTGAAAAGCTTTATAATAATCTTTCCAACAAAATAGCTATGTTCACTCATAACGAATCCAAAACATAGATTTCATTACCTGTTCTGCTCTAAAATGTATTTCATTCACCATAAATCATCTACAATTTGCAAATTTGTGCACTGCTTGCTCCTGCCAGTGTAAGTATTAACATTCGAGCAATCTAGAGACAGTTGTGAAGCCTCCAATAAAGCACAGGTTTTTTATTAATACTTAATGCCATTTCAAAATTGCAGTGATATTACAGTATTGTAGTAAATTCTGTATTTTTTTAAAAACATAATGCATGTGCAAAATTCTAACACTTGGCAGGCAAGCACATTTATAAAGTATTTCTCATATACTGAATATTGCAAATGACATCCAGGTTTGTTCTTCCCAGTGGACAGAAACTATATACATTAAGCACAATGAGGCTAATTGTAATTATAAATGCTCTGCTCTAGGCAGAAAGTTTATTAAGTTTGCATCATAAGAGTTTGGAGTCTCAAAGAGCTGCATATGCAGAATTTAACTCTATATGTGCAAGAGCAAAGGCCCTTATACTGCACCTGACAACCATGCATTAATTGGTTTGCCAGTTTGAAACATATATAGCAGAAAGAGATACATAAAAGAAAAGACATGTTCAAGAATATAAGTGATCTACAGCTCAGGTAAGAAATCAAAACAATAAAAAAATAAAAACCAAACAAAACAAACAAAACCACAACAACAACAAAAAAATTAAACTCTCCCCCCCCCCCCCCCCCAAAAGCAGAAAAGAAAAAAACCACCAAACCCGCAGAGATAAGTATTTTGATATTTAAAGCACAAATCTGCTATTTGCTTTAACTTCTCTGAAAGTGTGGCTGGCTTTCAGGAATTCAGGCTGGACTTTTTCCTGACCATAGTGCTAAGCTCAGCATGGCAACTTCTATGCGCCTTCCTTTGCTATTGGTCAGAAGCATCTTGTTACTATATAATAGGTTAGCAACAAAGCCAGGAAATTCATTACTTTTTACTGGGTAAGGTAATAATTGCAAGCAAAATACTGATACAGTGATCTGGTGATATGGAAATACTGACCTGGTCCTAGAATATAATTATCAGTCTGTGCCTGGAGTTCTTTTGGCAGAGGCCATACCACTTGGGATGCTGAATAGGATTTCCTATATTTTAACCATTGCCACTGGAGCTTTTAAATGTGCTAGAAATCATTTCTATAGAACAGCACAAGTCTTTCACCTTACCTCTACAGTAACCAAATAAAATCTTGATTACTTCCATATGACCTTAATTTCCATTAGAGAAATGAACTAGAAATGGTTTTATATATTGTGAATTGTCATAAAATTTTAGACCATTAACTCTCCACAGAAGCTGCTAGAATAAAACTGATTTTAATATAAAATTTAAATACATTATTTTAAAAGATCTGTAGCAAAGTTATATTTTAAGATATTTATCTATTTTAGAATGCACAAAATGCTCTAAATAATTTGGATATGAATAAAAGATACTATTAATATTTAGAAAAAGAATAATGTGCTCTTTAGTCTCTAAGCTTTTGTACAGATTTTTAAACCCTCAGTCACTCTTTAGACTCTATGTCTAAAATAAAGAAAAGCATAAAAAAGTAGCTCAGGTATGCCAGAGACTTGCATAAGGCTGAAGTCAGACCCTCCAAACACTGTGAGATTATAAACAGCAATATATTCAACTTTTTAAAACTACCTGTTTAGGCATTCTAGCAAAAAAATAGTCTTCCAACTGAGATTTGTAATCTACATCGTAAAGTAACAGTCTATTTCAAAGACTCTCATAGAAGTTTCTAATGGACCTGCATTTTATAAAATGGATAACTATTTTACAGACAGACATTAGAAATGGTGTCATTCAGGTGGAAAAGAAAAATAAGTTTTAAAAAATCCGTATAGTTTCTTTTTTATATGTACAATGAGAATATGCCTTTACATTTCAACCATAAAAGCACATGTATGTATTCAAATTTCAAATACAGCCTGCAAATACACCTTAAAAAGAGGCCTCTCAAGTAGGTGATGAGAAAGCAACTCCACTATGAGGTGGCACATAGGGCATATGTTTCTGTTTTGTCGCTTAACTGTCTTTGCAATATCTGATCTCAGTTTTGTTTCTCCTTCCCTAAACCACACTCAAGCAGTATAAGTCTCCCTCTATCTCTATCTCTGTTTTTATTCTTTCCTTTTTTCTTTTTCCTTTCATCTCCCTTCACCGCTCATACAATACAGTTGGGTTTTCCAAATCCCCCAAGCTCTGCTCCACCCCAAGCAGCTATTAAGCAACATGCTCAGATCTCAAACTCAGCCAGGCTTCCATCCACAAGGAACATAATGGAAATTACCTTTCCTCTTAAAAAGAATGAAGAGAACAGCAACTACAAGAAGTACAAACAGTTCGGCTTTTTGCCACCTGAAGCAGAAAGTAAAAAACCATTTCATAGTAAGGGAAATTCAGGGAGTTTAATGTAAATAATACTCAGCTATATGGAATAAAACAAGTAGGTACAGAATTTCCCAAGCATATCATAAGCCACTACTGATGCAACACTAAAAAATATTTTTCTGTTGGAATTATAACATCAGCAGAAACTGGTATCCATAGTTATACTGTATAATATGATATGCAACATAGGAAAAATGCAACTCCTTACCCATTTTCCACTCTCCCCTGCTCCTACAAGGGAAAGACTAGGGAACAGTTGGTAACCCTGAAACCAGAAAAATATTGTATCAATCAGAAAAGTAAGCATTACTCCTCTAAGGATGAAAAACCAGCACCAGCATCCCCTGCACTCACTTGTGCACCATGATCATCTCCTTCCCAGCATATGCTGATGCAGCCATCTTGCATCGCCGCATAAAACCCCACTTCCTGACACCTCGCGCATGAGTGCTTCTCTTTCTTCTCCCCATGGTGCCTAAAGAATACCAGTGACTGTAGTTGCCACTTCACAGACATACACATCTCAAAACAAATGCAGGTTGTCAGGTGGAGTTCTTCCAGCAGCCAGCTATGAGCTGAGGGACATCAGTTATACATGTTAAAAAGCTCACCTTTGCTCTCGTATTTATTAACTCTGCCCAAGCCTGCTCAATGTGTAACGAAGATGGCTGTCAAAAGCATCGGGAAAATAAAAAATGCCCAGGCTTGCCTGATGGAAAGCTGAATTGGGAATAGGCACAGGCATAGGCAAGGGCAGAAGGGGAAGTGGTGCTCCTGCAGATAAGCAAGATGGCGGTGGGGCAATGGGTGATCACTTAATAGAGAAAAGCTCAGACAAAGCTATGGCAGACCGAGGAAAACTTGTTTCAGAACTGAGACTGATAGCATGACCTTCGTATTTTACAAAGGCAAGTGTCCCTACAGAGCACACCCGCTCTCTTCAGCAGCGTATGCTGCAGGCACACCGTGTGCATCCCGGCTCACCTGAGAAATGGACACCTCGTCTGCCTCTCCATAGCCACTGACCCCATCCGTGCCCCTTCCCTTGGGGTGCACATTGCCCTGCCAGAGCTGTCCTTGCACCTGCCTGCCCTCCCAGGCCATGAGGGCAGACACGGTCTTGTCTGCGGTTTGCGCCACGCATACCCACACATTAAGTGTGAGAAGGCTGTGAGTTTCATGTGGGCTCGTTTTTTATGCTCTTTATGTTGGTACAGAGTAGTTTTAATGAAAAAGAAAGGTAAGCTGTTGCTGTCATATTGTTCATTTTATTTTTAATGACAAAACTGAAAAAAACAGTTATCCGAAGTGACCGCCTTCTGGGTTCAACTACTCAGAAAGAGACAAGGCACTTGGAGGCTACTGTCTGCATGATGTTGTTTATTATCACTTCAATGAAAATAACAGCAGGACTACACCTGATTCTCTGGTAAAGAGCTGAGTAGTGTTTCACAGGGGTTTAGATCAGGTACTGTGAGAGATTTCAGTCTTCATTGTCCTAATTTAACATTACATAACACACTTATATTACACATTTTATGCTGGAAATACTCTTAAAATAAAGATCACTGGTATACCATCAATTCTAGTGTGCTTATAGACCAGGGAAGCATGAGGTAAGAGTTGTAGGAGCCTACATTTGGGTCTGTGTGAGGCTGAACACCCATGGCCACAAGATCCGTGAATATTTTTAGTGAAAAAAATTTTAAGGCTAAAAGTGTAATAAATTGAAGTCTTCTTTCCTGAGTGTTATCATTTTCTGGGTGACATGAAACTAATGCCATGGTGAAATGGACCACTGATGGTAGAATCACCTAGTCTCATAGTAATTGTGCTGGAGTCTGGAGGAAAGGTAATCCTGCTGTGTGAATAGAATATATTAATATAGTTTTAATAAATGTGAGTACAGTTGTGGCATAACGTAAAATACAGGTGTCTGAGCTGCACTGTGGCAGAAAAGTGTCTTCAGATCAAAGGTGAAAATTGATTTATTGATTACAACATCTCTTCACTGATCAGAACCACTCCTGAAAATGACCCAAAACCAGGTTTTGAGATGTTTGTTAATGAGGATAAAATATGTTTTTGCAAAACATCTAAAGCCTTTCTGAATTGGGGACTGAGTTTAGGGAGAAAAGGTTGAGGATCTGTATTCAATAACATAATGGAATTTTGTAGCCCTTTTGTTATCGTGGGACTGCAAAAGTGCCTAATCCTTAGCAGGGATTTTGTGGAGGCATGATAAATTACGCAGCACAGTAAAACCTTTTTTCTTTAATGCAAATACCAGAAACTGGCAGAAGGCTTAAATCAGAAGTGTAGGTTGGCTTTCTATACTTAATTATATAGAGAAAATAGAAAGAAACTCCCTAGCTTTTCCCTTTAGCAGACTTCATAGGCCTATATATCATGTTATTACCCAAATATCCATAGGCTGATGTTAGGGAACAGCTCTAAAAAATTACCAATAGAAGTGCAGTTACAGTACAACCACGGTGGTTTTTGAAGGCTGCCATTTAGTGTGCATGCATGCAGCAGGGATTCTGAAAGTAATGCTATTGCAAAAATTGATTTGAATCAACTCAGAATGAGAAGTGTCAACTAATAGTAGTTACAGGACCTGACTTAATATGTGATACTTTTTTGATAATGTTTGGCCTTGAAGATGGCATTTGTTTTGTACTAACAGTCTAAGAAAAAAAATACTTATATATGAATAAGGATTTTTTTTAGCCAGTGCAACGTTGAGAAAGTTTTGATGGGAATTATTTAAACTTTTTCCTTTTTTTTTCCCAGAATAATGTCATGCCCACCATAACTGAAAGATACGAATGTGTTCTCTCTCTAATTATTAAGGGTATGGGTTATTTTCAAGTACATTTTATGAAAGTAGTTTTTTAGATGAATTCCACCAAGGAAACTTGTCTGGATTTTATTTTGCAGACTGCATCTTCTAAGTACTAGAGACCATATACTCAGTTTAGTCTGAAAAATTACCTTATCACTTCAGTGATGAAGATTTAGCATTTTCTGCATTAATCATGGACAGAACAATTTCAGAATTGTGAAAGAGGCATGTATGACTTGTCTGATGAGCTCTATTTTTCTCTGTGTGAGATTTACTGGAAATGTCATTCAGAGAGTCTGGAATGAAAAATTAAGAACAATGGACTACTGGCACTCCAGCTGCAGTGACCTGTAATATTCTTGTTAATGCTATGATTGTTGTTGGAATGTGCTGGGCTTTCTTTTTAAAACTGCAATAATGATAAATTGGAGGGAGTGACCAGAAAAGCATCAGTGCAGAACTGCACACTCTAGAGAGGCTGCTTCAACAGAGATTAATCTGGTTCATCAGCTGCCACCATATAAGGAACAGTAGATAACATCTTATTAAATTATTTTAAAATTATTATTTGAATATTCAAGAATATTTTCTGCAGTTTAATATTAACAGAGTGCCTTTAATATTAACTGAGTGCCTCACTATTCTCTGAAATTTTCATTGCATTTCTGAGAGAAGCTTCTTTATAAAAGCTTGTATGATCATGCTACTTTCTTAGATTCAGCCTTCCTCATGCCAGTTCTGTATGATCTGACGTACATTTTTCTGTCACTAACTAATTGCTTTTAAGCCACTGATCGCATCGCAGAATGCAGAATCCTAAGTGATTTTACTTATGCGAGTGCTACTAAACTGTTTCCTGTATGAGTACTGTGAATATAATACTATTAATTCACAGATACCAAAAGGTGTGGGAAGACCAAAACAGTAGTGTTTTTCAGAAAATGTATTTCCTGAATCCTTTTCTTAGTGGAAGAGTTATCTGAGTGTTCATGTTGGTAGTCCTAATGTTGACTGTAGTTTATCTCTTAAGTTCTAATCTAATACAACTTGTACTTCAGGTTCCTATTCTACCTAATGAGAATTAAACTCATAAATGTTTGCATGTGGGGATAGTAATATTTGTAAAGAGCCTGTAAAATCTCTCTGATACTACTGTTTTAGTGTCTGTGTTTGGCCTCAAAAATTGGTTGTCTTGTAAACTTGTAAAACTTGATCTTGTTATACTATGAGCACCCAAGACAAATGTTCCCTGGAGTATGAGATAAAATTAATATAATAGAAAAAAAGAGCAGCAGTATAAAATGAATGCTTGACAGAGCTTAAATAATTGAAAGGATTTGGCATGAAAAGTGAGAGATTCTGGTTCTAAGAGAGCTTTTTTCTGTTCTGGCTGGTGGAGATAAGCAGAATGTGCTGTTCCTCTCTGTTTGCATACTGTTCTTGTAAGGAAACTTGATAGAACTGCTGAACTCAGTGGTGTGTGTTCTCCATTTGTTAGAGTATGCCAACATTTATTCAGCTTATCTTGATAATGGATTATCTGTAATATGTAACATCCCTAAGCTGCTTTGTGCTTTCTCCTTTACTGGATAATTGAGGTATGGTTTCTGAAGTTGAGCATCTCATCAGTTTTGTTTATAGGTACATCCCTCTGTTTTTCTCATGTTTCTTTGTGCTTTTGCTTCTATATCTACAACTAGCAGCTTGCAAATTTTTGTTGTTGAATCATTGAAAGGTGTCATCTAGAATTATGTGTTTTTGTTAGTTTCCCATGGCTTCTATCCTGTTATAGTATGAACAGCTGAAGGGGTCACTGCCCTGCCCGTTTTATGAAAAATGCTCTTTATGCAGAAGGGATGACTAACTGGGTAAGTGCTGTGCCTGAATGGCTGCAATTTAGTGTTAGGTGTATGAAAGTTTTACTTTCCTGTAAAGCAGCTGCTGTTTATTGGTTTAGTCATTGCTATGTATTCTACTCATCTGTTCCTCCATTCATGTCTTTACGTTTGAGTCAGCATCCTAAGGGATGTTAGGTTTTCCCAGTGTGCTTTTGACTCTTTAACAGTAGGATACTGAATGAACATGATCCACATTATTTTTACTTTGAATTTGTGCACTTAGTTATTAAAGTGCACATAGCACTTTTGTTAATAAAGATGTTAGTATGGGTTTGCTTTTTTCCTGTTCGTTTCTGTTTATCCATTTTGTGACAATCTTGAGAAGTTATTTTGTCCTGTGGAAAACACAGTTTTAAAGTCAGAGGTGAGCTCACTGTTTAATAGCCTTGTGTACCTAATAAAGTTGACAGAAGTGATGAATGTTGTCTAGTATATACCGTAATCCTGTAAAATGACTCTGTTTAAATAAAACACTCAAAATCTAGTTAATAAGCAAATTTGAACTCATGCCATTAAATCTAGGTTGCTCTTTACTTCAGTATTGCTATATGTGTTGATTTCTGGGGAATGTTAGGACAACCATAATGAATGCAAAGTTTGCAATTGAATTTGAGGAGAGATACTTCCTGAAAAAGTTGCTTATAAACAGAGACTTAGACTATCAATTACTGAAGAAGTCATGCTGGATACAAATGTTAATTTGTTTATAGCATTGTAATCTTAGTGAATAGGTTAAATCCTTAAGCCTCTGCCTTAAATATTTCATAAGAATTTTTAAAACAGACCCCATAAATGTCTTTCTATTTAGTGGTTTGGGCAGCTGAGTTACTAAACACATTGATGAAACAGGTAGGTTTTAACAAATTGTCACTGATCAAACCTTTTAAATATTGGGAAGTTAATTCTATCTGTCATTTCCACATTGGACTGTTAGAAGTGCTGGAACAAATGTTGTAGTTCTTAACTTTGGGTCATACACGTCAAATACTATAAGAAATGCAATCTACAATTAGTACATAAATATCTGAAGGGACACCAAACCATTTGATAAATTCCATTTAACTGCCTACTTGTAAATTTCACTTTAATCTCAAATTGAATTTCAAGTTTATCCTGAAAAAAGATATACTACACTTAAGCACACTTCCCTGCTCCAAAAAGATGACAGTCCAAATACTTCATTATAGATCACAGTTGTGAAAGTGGGCAGAAAGTTGATGAATAAACTTTCAAGTCCTTGTTTTTTCTACTCATGGACAAAAATTCTGTGATTCTGTATGACCTAATATAGCTTTGTAATCTATGAGAAATACTCTTGTTTGCAAAAGGCAGGCAAGTAACAATTGCTAGTTTGAACATGGCTTTACTTTAACAGCTGTTAATACTACTTATTACTACTATTTGTGCTCTGAAATTGCCACTACTGCCTCCTGACTTTTTTGTATGTAAATGCTAAATCATATGATAATTTATGCTAGACCTTGATGGACCTATGCTAGTGACCACGATGAAGCCATCTAATTCAACCTCTCAATATACAGCTAAATTTGAGGTTAGTTTGTTGAGGATCATGTCTAGTGACATGATGAGATAGGTTATGTGGTAGCTTTCTTTACAGAAGTACTGTAAAATGTTGCTGAGCCAGTTAGTAATAATCCAGGAAACATATACAGAGTTTGTATAAGTACAGAAAAGAGGCCTTCTAGAGTCCTAATCTGAATAACTTTTCACGTTCTATATTTTAGAATCATAGAATGATAGAATTTTAACATTGTTCTATTGCAGAGAACAGCATTCAATTTAGGGAAGAGTCTAGTGCCCAGGCTTCAGGCTTCTAATACTTAGGACATTATAATGGTAGTTAGTAGTTATATAGTACCTGATAACAGAAGACCACAAGATTGATGAGAGAGAAAGGAGAGAAAGTGCAGCAGACATATTATATGCAGCAAATTTAGTACTCGTTAAGAGAAGTTGCTTTTTTTTTTTTTCTTTTTTTTCCCCTGCATCTATGGATTCTGGTTCAACCCTGCTTAAAAACTAAGATCTAACCATTTTCACCATCCATGAAAGGAACTTCCAGTTGGATGGGGGCAATGACTGAGAGACTTTAGAGAAGAGGTATTTTGTTGTTTTAGACAGCAAAAAGTGGTATGTCCTGTGTTTCCCATGAAAATGATGACGGCTTCTCTTCTGGGCTGTTTCTGCATTAGAAAAAGGAAGAAAGCGAAGTTGTCTTCTGGGGTTTGTCTTGCTTTGCTAAAGGAGTGAAAAGTCCAATTCACAGCGTATAACTTAATCTAAGGAAGTTAAGGCTTGTGTCATTGTTCCCAAGCTATAAGGGAGCAATGTACTTCAACCTCTTTCTGGTTGGTTTGTTGTTTTTTTCCCTCTCCTGCTCTCTTCCCAGTTCCAGAACCTGATGTGAATAGTTCTTTCCTTGTAAGGAAAGAACTTCAAAGCAGCTCCTTATATCTGTGAGTGAGAAAGAAAATGTACAATTTGTCCTGATGTACTTTATAACTTACTGTCGTGGTTTGAGGCTCTCAAACTCATGCAGCCGCTCTTTCACTCACTCCCCTCTCTTTCTTCCTCAGTCCAAGGGGATGGGGAGGAGAATCAAAAGAATGCAACTCCCACAGGCTGGGATAAGAACAGTTTAGTAACTAAGGTATAACATAAATCACTACTGCTACCACCAATAATAATACAAGAGAAAATACA
>JASSUY010031935.1:11040-38879 GCA_032466535.1 Forpus xanthops | reverse complement strand
GCAGAAATAGCTGGGCAAGGGGAATACCAGGAATGGAAATCCAGGATAAGCTTATAGCTTGTTGTGCAGGAAGATTGCTGACAAAACTTTGGTACCGGTCTGGAATTTGCTTGGAAATGAAGTTGCTGCTCAGGATGTAGTGCAGCACCAGTGCACAGCAAGGCAGGGAGGCAGGGAAGAGCATCTGGCCCAGCCAGGGATGAATGAAGGTCAGCATGCCTCCTCCATCGGAAGGCTGCAGAGACTGGGACATGAGCTGTGCAGCCCCCACGAGCTGGTGTCTGGGTATGAATGTGGATGTCCTCCTGCAAAGATAGAATTGGAATGGTTTGAAGAAGTCCTCTGAAAACTGTTTTAGCTTGTTCTAAATGAGGTCGCAAATCTTTGTGCTTCTTATTCTGCTGAAGAGGTGCAGCAACACCTTTGATGGGGATTCAGGATATGGTGTCAGCAGCCAGTGCTGAAGAGAGACACAAAAAATCCTTAAGACTGAAAAGTTATCTTTGGGTGGACAAATGTCTTGGTAAAAACTGTGGATGGGGATGGACCTGCAGCTGGAGCTGCACCTCCTGATTATGTTCTTGGCCAACTGGATAGCTCTTGGCCTGAGTGAGACATAAAGCTCTCCCATGCCATGACATGCTTCACAATGATAAACTGCGCTGCTCTCCATCCCTACAACTCAGCTTCCACCTCAAGTTGTTGCCACATTCACGGCCACATAGCCAGCAGTGGAGCTGGGAGCATGGTTGTATCTCCAGCCATGGTGGAGTCCCTAGGCTTTAGGACAACCTCAGGCCTTAGTTCCTGTAGGAACCCTGGGATCTGCTCCCAGTTATAAATAAGAAACCAGACTCTGCTCAGGGCATCACTTGTGATGCGTCAGAGTGGATTTTCAGCCCTGCATGGACACCAGCATTAGGCAGTTTGATCCTGCCTCTGCGGAACAAAACACCAGGGCTTTGACTATAATTGCACAGACAGTAAGCCATAAAATAACAAGGAAACAGCTGAAGCAAGCACTCAACATCCATCCTGAGGAACAAGATCTTTCTTGACCCACCAAAACATCATTTGTTCTTGTTCCTAGAAGCCAAAACACCGCTCTTTAGCATGAGCTCTGTATGTCATTGGGTATGTGTGTATTCCTAAACTCAACTCGTCCAGTTGCACTAGGACAAACAGCTACTTCTGAAATTCATTTTGCTCCTCAATTAACCCCTTTTCCAAATGGCATTTGGGTGGAATTGTAGAGATTGTGTTTTTTATTTGAAGTGATTTACTAAAATCATTAGCACTGTTCCCAAAGAGAAATCCATGGCAATCTTTTTAATCTTCCCCCCCTCCATCTCAGCAAATGCAAACGTTTTTTTAATAACAGAGTATGAAATATATTAAAATCCACATTTTTATATTTATCCATATTCTCTCCCTCTGTAATGGGATGGAAACTGTAATCATGGAAATAAAGACTCCCTTTCAGATGAGAGGTGCAGAGAGTGTCTAACGGACAATTAAACACCTATTTAGTCGCTTTGAATTGATATGGGTGTTAATGAAAAGAAAGAGGCCACCTTTACTGTCACCGCAGGGAAACGCAAAAGGTGGAGGAGTATATTTGGGCATTACCCTAAGCCTCCTTAATGAATTCAGCGCCTGCAGCAGACCTCAGAGCTCCCCCAAGCGCTTTTCCAGCCTCTTCCCAGAAGCGCTCAGTGGAGGTCCAGGAAACAGAGAGGGGCTGCCCTCCGTCCTGCAGGAGCTGCTGTCACCAGCTGCCCCCAGGCAAGCAGAGCTGCTGACTGATGGCTTGCTTCATCCGCAGATGTGCTGATTCACAGCCACTCGTTTCCCGAAGAGCCCGGTGTGAAGTGTGGGAGACGGAGCTGTGCCAGATGTGCTGCAAGATCCTGGCAGTGGGGAGCAAGACAGGGACCACCAGCATCCACACTGCCAAGGCACTGTGAGCAGGTCTCTATGGGTCCCAGCTTTCAAGGGTGCCCAAAGGCAGTGAAACCCTGACAGCCCCAGCAACAACCAAGCACCATGGCTCCTTTGGCTGGCACTTGCAAGGCTCTGGGGAGAGGAGGTCAGCCAGGTCTCTATGTCCTTCCTTTGGGTTGAGATGAGAAAAAACCTGTTTGATGATGGTACAGCAGGAAGGAAAGGGCTGTTGTCACCACGGGTTTGTCGGTGGTGAAGCAGATATCTACTTGTAACCCTGTTCAGCCATTCATTCAGCTGGTCCACGCTACCTAGGAGTTCCTCTGTTTGGGTGTTTTTACCCATATCACATGGGGCAGAGAACCTGACCCAGTTCCCCAGGGGCTTTAACCCATTTCTGATTAAAGCACTTAAAGGTGGTGATGGCCTCAGGACCTCCAGCGTCACAGCATCCCCTTTTGCCCTCGGTTCCACTGATTGACCTCCCCACTCACACACACCTTTGCAAATATTTTGCCCCAAATGACCCAGGTCCTTCCCCCCCGGGAATAAAGGGGCACAGTGTGGTGGGAGCACACTTGGGATGGTCTCACCCAGAGCCATCCACAGGGATGGCTCAGCCTGGACCAGATGCTCTCCCTTTCCCTCTGGTTGATGCACTGGTGCCATGGCAACTGCTAACACCAAACAGCTGCAGTAACAATACAGCTTCAGAGCAGCTTCAGTTCCCAAGGACCAGTGTGCATATTCCAGGGGTTGTCATCTCCTCCTGGAGACCCCAGCTAAAGGATGAGTCTCTGGAACAGGGCAAAGCCAGACTGCAATGTAGAGCCCTGCATAGAGCCCAAAACCCACTTAGCGTTGAAAAGTTCTTATAAAAAATCAATCCTGCCACATTTCTCCGCTTGGAAAGATAAAACCTGGCATGGCAGGACTCAGATGCTGAGAGAGGAGCTGTTTGCGCTTAGCTCCTGACTCCCGCCCTGGCCCCCAAAATATCCCGTCTTCATGCTTTGGAGGGAGAGAAGCATCTCCAACCCCAAGGATCATGACACTGGGGCAATGGGACATCATGACATGTCCTACTGCAGGATTGTATCTCCACACAGCTGCCCAGATGTGTTTCTGCAATCAGTCACAGCTCCACTACTTGTGAGAGGTTTTTGTATGCTGCAAAATGGTCCTGGGGCACAGAAACCACTGTGACCTGGTCCATGCACACTCCAAGGGGCAAAAGGGCTTTTCTTTGCTTCTGGGCTGTACAATCTGTCCATCACCTATCTGAGCCTTGGTGATTTCATTGTAAGGGGGAGTTGTTCCCATTTTATTCTATATCCTCCCACCCCCCCGGCAGCTGGCTGGATTGCTGGTACACACACACTTAAAGTTAATCTTTTGCCATTATCTCTCAGAAGCTCCATCTGGCTGCATTCAGGCCTGATGCTGTGATTTCCTTGCCTTCCTGACAGCTATTTTGTACATGGGGAAGCTACCCAAAAAAAAAAAAAGAAAGAAGGGTGTGAAAGATGGAGCTGTGATTTATTTTCACCTCCGAATATAGAAAGATGATTTCCCCTCTCTAAGAAAATTCCCCCTCTCTGAAATTTCTTCTTCCTCCTCTTCAAAGAAGTCCCAGTGCCTTCAAACCGAGCCAGCACCCCAGTGAAATCCCATTGCCAAGGGGGATGAAATGTATTTGAAGGGAACCCGGGCCAGTCTAAAACCATCAAGGTGACCAAGGACAGGCTGGCTCTTACTAGCTCCCATAGGGAGCTACCCAGAGTGAGGAGATGGCAAGGGAGTTCAGCCCCAAATCCTGCAGGCTTTCTGCAAACCAGACATCCCGCTGATGCCAAAAACTTGGCTTGGGCTGGGAGGGGGGAGGACAGGGCTGTGTGGAGCATCGCTTCCTTGGGATGCGGGCGGTGGGATTGATGATGTCCGCCTTCCTCCCGGCAGCGCCTGCGATCTGATTTCTGCCTGCCGGCAGCACTGCTCCCAAACAAAGGCTGTGCTGAGCGCTCGCGGCCGGGCTGGACCAGGGGGTCGCGCCGGAGGGGACATCAGATACATCCTCAGCGCTGCCTGAGCCTGTGCTGCGTCTGGGACGCGCCGGCTGCTCGCTCATGCACACGCGTGTACCCACACGCGCGCTCCGGTTGCTCCCCACCTTCCCCTGCACAGCTCCACCGGGAGGATCAAGGCACGTCTTGTGGAATCAAAAGGATTAACTCCCGGGGATCAGCAGCCGGCTTCACAGAGCGCTCGGGAGTTGTGGAGCCAACCCTTCGGTGTCGGATAATCCTCCTCGCTGCTGGCAGCCGGGGCGGCTGGGAAGAGAGAGCAGGGCTGTAGGGTGAAGAGACAGGAGAGGAAGAGGACGAGAAGGAGTGTACATACACACACACGGATGCACGCATCCCCCGCAGACAGCAGGCAGCGGAACCCGAGCGGATGCTGTTTGCGAGGAGGTCTATAGGGAGCAGAGCGCTGGATAGAGCAAGCTGGAGCATCGGGAGAGCTGCTCTGTCCGCTTGCAAAAGTCCTTAAGGTAAAACCCGAGAGCAGGCACTCCTCATCTGGGCTGCCCTTTGGAGACCCGGCACCGGTTGTGGACATCGTTTCTGACTATGGTTTTGTCCTTAAAGGAATCAGTCAGGAGATGCCGGCAACAGAAGTTGCTGAGGGAGCGGCTGGGAGCTGCTTGCTGCCGGCTCTGACACGTACTGTGAGCAGCTGAACTTTGTGGGGTTTGGGCTTACATTTCTCCTCTGCGGACACTTCAGGCAGTGCTACGGGAGAGGAGAGGCACGGCACCGCACACCTTGCGCCTGCTGGTACCCAAACTGAGCCTGAGGGATGGCAAAGGAGGATTTCTGCCTCTCCAAGGACCATCACCTGTGAAAAGAGGCTGGAGAAGTGCGATTTATCTTTGTTTTCCAGATGACTGAAAAGAGGATCCTGCCTCTCTGGTTTTCATCGGTGAGTAGCATCTGGGGGAGATGGTTGAGGGACGAAAATGGTATCACTCAAAATCATTCTAGCACCTACTTTTTCCCAAAGAACTTCATGCCTATAGGGGCTTGCTGCGGGCATTTCCAGGGGTAAGGACCAGTACACCACAGATACATCCTTAATGGATCATGTAAGAATTCGCAAATGAGAAACCTACTCCAGCAAGACCTTCTCTGCCCAGTTTGCAGTACATGGTTTGGCATAAGCACGGCAATTCTCGCCTCTTTCTTTCCCTTTTAAATCTCTTGGGCTTGGAGACCTCTCTCCCCATTGCAATTATGATCATTTGCAACATCAGTGCCATCAAAGATTGGAGCACCTTCCTCTCCCAGATCCTTCCCAGCGTTAACAAGACTCTGAACTTGGTACAGCAAGTGGAAGCCACCACCAGCTCGGTGGTAAGTGTCCTGCAGGACCCTGAGCAGGACAGCTACCTGTCCAACAGCCAGTCCATGAACTCCAGCAACTTCACAGCCGGCCTGGATCACTTGTTCCAGTACTCATACTCAGACAATGACCAGCTTTACAAGGAGTACAAGCCCCCTCCTCGAGACGCCATTCCTCTGCCCAAGGCTGTCCTCTACCTTCTCATGGCAGCCCTGGTGGTGGTGGCAGTGGCGTATGCCATCGTCGGGCATCTCATCAAGGACCTCATTCATGACTTTATAGGTGAGTGCTGGCATCACACGCTGTGTGCATGGGGTCAAAAAGAGCCTGGGGCAGAGCCCAGGGATGCTGGCTGATGCTCCTTCGATTTGGTGGGGTTTAGACCGAACATTTACCCTTTCACATTTACAGGAGTGTTAGTTTATCTGATGTGCTGGGTTCTCCAAGCTGAGCTGTGTGTTGACGAGCTTCCCAGAGAAAATCCTCAGGTTCAGCTCCCTTCCTAAAAAGATGAGGCTTGTGCATATATGTATAAACATGTGTGTGCGTTAAATTGGTGCTGCCAAACAACTGAGCTTGGATTAGAGGTCTCCAAATGAAAAGTTTCATGTCAACAGATACCTGGTCACAGGAGAACAACCCATCAGTGCATTGTGAAAGAATAACTGCCATACAAGCCTAACCCCTGATAAGACACCAGAGAATCCACAAACTCCCAGGAAACACAGCCCAGCAGTCTGACTCCCTTGTACAGCACCTGGCACAACCAATTACATCCTCTGCAACAAATCTGAACAATGATAGCCCAAAGAGTGCATGTTTTTATGGGATGTGGCTTCCCGGCTCTTCATTCCATCCTGCTGCTGATGAGTGAGGTCCCTTGTCATTGGGGACAAAAGTGCAAACACTCTGCTGGCTGTAGCCACTGTGAGCAAGCAGAGGTGCAGGCAGAGGTGCTGGCTGCTTACAGCAAGCCCTCAGTGGCACTCGTACTGTTTGCCCATAATTTGTCAGGCTGGTTGTGCTGGGGAGTGTGAATGCGCCCGGTTCCCTTCTGAACACATGGTAACTTTTGGCCACCACAGCCAGCTTGTCATGTCCTTGTGGGGATAGGGCCCTGCTGCAGGGAGCTGGCGGCAGTTTTCCAGCTCAGATGGGGGGCCAGGAGGGATCCACAGATGGATCTATGCTCCTAGCTCCTGCAGAGCTATATACCCTCCTCTGGAAGCTCTAAGGAGCAATGTCCCCTGCAGGGGAACAGTGCTGAAATCCCTCTGCACAGCCCTTGCTCTAAGCCTGCCCCCCAACCAGGAATGCAGCCCTGCAGGCTCCATCTCTGCAATGGGAGGGAAATCACACTCATGTGGAGCAAAATACACGTGTTCCTTCATTATTCCCCTTTATTTCCATGCTCCTGGGATGCAGGAGACACACACCAGTTAAAACTCTAACCACTGCCTGCAAGGCAAGCAGTGCCCATGCCTTGCTGATGGGAAGGCAAGACAAGTCCCTTGGGCAGGGGGTCATGACCAAGCAGGGGCTAGCTTGGGACATAAGTATATGGGAAGGTGGGATTTGGGACATAGGTATATGGGAAGGAGGGATCTGGGACAAGAAAGGTCAAACCTCCTGGCAGAGTGCAGTGCTTAGGATCTCACGTGAGGCTCAGCCAGGAAAACAGCAGAGAGCTGCTGCTGAGGAGTCTGTCTTTGCCCCAGCTAGAAGGGAATGGTTACCATCTTAAAGCGTTAAATATAACACTTAATCAGCATCTTGCTGGGGCTGTAACATCTCCCAGCTCTGCCACTCATCTGATTTAGCGTTGCCTTCCCAACAAAGGGACAACATCTAAAATTGTGCACACTCCTGCCCTGCGATGCTCAAAGGACCAGGTGAGGCCAGGTTAGAAACCCCTACTAGTCGTAGTACCCCATGAAGCAGACCCCCTGCCCTGATTACTGGGGTACCTAATGCAGGAGAGCATGGATGTGAGTGCTCAAAAACACCCCTTGGGTGAGCACTGCAAAACAGAGCCGAAATCCACATAAATGTTATGCCTTTTCAGGCAGGGAGGGAGGCTGAAGCCATGGTGACGGGAGTCTATGTCCATGCCATACTCAGCATCAATGCTCCCTCATGACCTTGGGCACCTTCTGATTTGCCTCTGTGTGGGATGAGGTTAGCAAGGTGTCCCTTCCCTGGCAAAGCCACAAAGGGACACAAAGAGACTGCCACAGCCCTTCACAGCACCACAGCCCTCCCAGGGCTGGCCAGGCACTGGGAATATCTACCCACTTTGTGCCACTTCAGAGAAGCCGTTTCCCAGCTGAACACCCTCACTGGGCACAGAGCATCCTCTCTGCCCTGGTAGAGGTGACATCTCTCCAAGTTAGGGTCAAAAATCCAGATGTGAGCTTCTGCCCCATCCAGACAGAGAAGAAGGCATTACCCAAACTCCAGCAGCACCCCTCAGTGCCAAAGGCTGCCTCTGACTCGTCCTATTTAGCACTCCAGGCTTGTCTTCACACCATTTATGCACTCAAAATGAGCCAGTCCTTGGAGGAAAGCAGACAAGTCCATGTTTGTTAACACTGCCAAGAAACAGCCCTTAAAGAGAAGGTTCTATTTGAATGAGTTTGCATAAAATTACTTCAGGGACAGGACAGAGGGACCAAGGGATAGTAAATAAGAAACTGGTCTATTAGCTGCCTTAACACAACGCCTGAATTTTTATACTCAGCAGCAGCTCCAACTTCTACTAACAGAGTTTCTGCACTAACCATATTTAGAAGGATACAGAGAGATGGAAATAAGTTGCCAAAGGGCTGGAGCGTGTTTGGGGGAGATTAAAGTGTGAATAGCTAATCACTACTTTAAGCAGTTGCTCAGAGACATCAAGGATGATTTTAACTCCTCACCAGCAGCTTGTAGGACACCACTGGTGGAGTCAAAGCATCACCAGCTCCATGCGCCAACAGCGACACAGTTGCTGGGCTCAGTTCAGGATGGCGAAGGGGCTCTCAGGATGCTGCTGAGCTCTTCCCCTGTGAAATCTGAATGGATGTTTGAGACACTGACACCTCGTGCAGCTGCTCCTTAAAATTCAATTAGAGCTTGTCCAGGCATCCCTGGGGAGAGATGAGCGCAGCTGTGATACCCAGTTCAGCAGGAAATGGGAGGCTGCATCGGGAGAAAGATGTATAATTGGAGAGGATGAAAGCAGAGGTCCCCTCCAGCCAGGGTGAGGATCCTGTCTGTCCTCATCCCCATGGACAGGGACAAGAGGGCTCTGAAAAAGGCCCGTTTTCAGCTTTTCCTGGGCAGACTCGGCTAAGGAGAGCCTGATTTCTCTCTTTCTGATTTCCCACTTGCTTGGAGCCCACAAAGCCTCAGGTTTGCGGCTTTCCCAAAACTCATCAGACATCTCTGCCTGGGGATGGATGCGAGCCCTGCGAGGCAGGAGGGGAGGGCTCTGCGTGAGCGCCGCTCAGGCCCAGCCACCAGTTAAGACAAATTGGGTCGAAGCATTTGGAAAGCGGCTTAACTCGGGAGCGCTGGAGAACTGCCAGAGACGGCGCTGCGGAGAAGTGGCGGCTTGGCAAATGACAAGCCTGTCACCAACGCACGGAGCGCCTAATTACTGCAATCCTTGGGAATCAGCCCGCCCTCCCTCCTCCGTCCCCAGCAGTTCACTGCACATGGCCCTTATGGAAACACGAGGAAAAAAAGAGGAAAAACGGTAAAAAAAAAAAAAAAAAAAAAAAACCGAAAAGTTTGTCTGGAAACAAAGCTGTTGCCATGGGGACCGCGGTGCGTGTGGTCCTTGGGAAAGCATCGCACTGCCTGCACGGAACCACTCGGGTCTGTGTGGGAGCTGATGCTTTGCAGAGAGACCTTTGCTGGTGTCACCCGGTTCAGATGAGGTTTCCTCTGAGCTGCTGATCTCCGGAGGAGATCTCAAGGAAGTCTTTCCTTTGGGAATGAGCCCAAGATGGGGTACAGCAGGGCAAGGTCGCTGATGCTGGTGGGACTGCGCTGGTTGACGGCTTCAGGGCAGATCAAAACCCTGAGCCACTCCTGGAGCAGGGTCTTTCATTTCTTTGCCCTTTTGCCCCACCAGCTGTATTTTTCTTTTTCAGCCTTATCTCCACCCGCCACATTTCAGGCTTCTTTAGGAAATGGTCTCCTTGAACAAAGAAGCTGTGCATGAATGTGGCGTTACTGAAAATAGCTGCTGGGTGATCCTGCAGGGAGTCGGGATCCACTTTTAATTGCTCCACACAGAACCACAGGGCTCTTAGGATAACTCAACCCGTGGCAGGGATTGCAAATTGAGTCTCAGGCCCATCAGAGAAGATTTACATCTTCTCTTTGGGCTCTGGTTTGACTATGATTTATTTGCCTCCCAAAGTTGTTGGAAAAGAAGACACTGCATCAGGTTCCCTTCTGTTTCCCATCTGGGTGCTAACCTACCTCTAACACTAAGCCCCTGCCTCAGTTTCCCTTTGGGTGCATGGGAGTGCACTGTGGTTCTTTAGGCACTGCTTAGGGGTGCTGATGTCTAGCAATGGCTGCTGTAGGATGGCTTCCAGTGGGTTAATTCACACTCCCAGCTACTGTAATAACAGACAGATACCCCATTGCCGCATTCATCCTGGAATCACCACAGCTGCAGGCTGTGGCTCTCTGCCAGACAAGTGGTCACGGTGGTCTGGCACTGCCAAAAGCAGGCAGCAGTGGCCACACTCCAGGACAGCTGCTTCTGCAGCCAAACCTTTGAAGCACAAAGCCTGAGCAGTGGGATTGCTCCCAGCACATGCTGCCAGGGATAGACTAAGGCTGGCCTCAGGGATGCGCCATCCCACAGTGGCTTTTCCATGCCTGCCATCCCGTGGTCAAGCGATGGGCTGTCAGGTCCCTAAGGAGAGCATTGTGCTCTCTACTTCTCTGCAAGTGCTTGTCTTTTTGAGCTGAGACCAAGAATGGCTCCTCACTCTCTGGGCATCTTTGTCTCAATGGGCGGAAGGATGCGGAGAGCAAATAACCACTCCAGGAGCATCCCTGCCTCCCGTGTACCACACCTGAGTCACCACCTCTCTGAAACCCACTCTCCAGAGCAGCAACACTGCCCAGGGATGTGACTGGGATCAAATGCAGGCTTGGTCCAGGGTTGCACTGGTGCAGAGGAGCTATTTTTAAGAGAATATCATAATTAATTGAATGCCTTTTCCATGCCACTCCCTTTCCCCTTCATGCCAGGTGACAGCTCTGCAGAGGGACAGTGTCCTTACCTGTCCATCAGCAAAGAAGCATGCTCATGTTGCTTGGTGTGTAGGACAGTTTTGACTTGGCCAGCATGACTAACATAGGAAATTTCTGCAAAAGAGGGAAGGAATAACAGACTCCAACAGCAAGCTAATTCAGAAAGACATTGAACCTGGGGGAAAAGGGACTTCGTTATAACAAATTACTACTGCCAGAGGCAAACAGAGATTTTCCAGCAGAACAAACCTGGGAGATATCTGCTGATTTTGCTAATGAATAAGCAGAGTCCGTACTGCAAATGAGACAGATACAATGTCCAGCTGAGGCTGCAAAGAGACGTGAGTCACATGAGAGATACCCTTGAACTTGGTCAGAGCTGGTCCTGCCTTGTTGCAGAGCACAAGGCGATTGCTGGGTCAGGACCTCTTTCAAAGAAAGAGGTGCTTCTGCTCCTGCTGCTGGGGAAAAGGCTTTTTTAGCAGCTGTTTTCACACCCAGCTCCAGTTAAAGCAAATAAAACTAGAGCACGAGTTCAGTTGTTCATCTAACAGGTTTCTCCTTCCTTTGCTTGTTTCTGTCCCTGTAGGGAGTGCGAATGTCTCACTGCATTGCATTTAAGTTTCAGCCCTTTCTCCCACCTCCCTCTGCTCTTCTGTTAGGGACATCTCTTTTCCAGTGGCTGAAGTGCCTCTTAGACATCCCACCCTGTCACCAGTGGATGCAGGGAACCTGGCCTGGATAAGACAGGGCATGAAGCATCCCAGTGCTCCTGTGGACACAGGCAGCAGGAGGCTACTCCCTGCACTGTAAGGCGTTTCCAGGTGAGGATCATCCCTCATGGTGCTGGTATGAAGGGAGTAAAAACATGCTATGAAAATTGAGAAGCCCTGAATAGTGTTTGTCTGCCCCCAAAATCATAACACATCCTAAGGATCCTGCTTCCAGGGATGCAGACAAAGATTCGGGCAGAGCCAGGGAGGTGCGGGGGCACTTTGTGCCACATCACTCAGCTATTTAGGGAGAGATTCTACTCCACAGCTCCTGATTTACCCAGTCTGCCCTATCTCCTCTCCCCAGCTGCTTTGGATCAATCACTCCATATCAATCTCACCCCATCTCAGCACTTTCCACCTCGCCTTTCAAGACCTCAGCAGGCAGGCTGAGCCCCAGCAGCTCCTGGTGCATAGGGAGAGGTGATCTGGGTCAGATGCTGCTCTCCCAGCCTGGCTGAGGACGTAACCTTGTCCCTCTCTTTCGTGTGACACTCCTTGTGGCTGGAGCCTGTGTGAACGTGAATGGTGACTTTCCTCCAAAAGAGGATTTCATTTTCCTCTCAGTGACAACTGTGTCCATTTTCTGTTGCTCGTGCAGACCAGATGTAAGGGATGGTGAGAGAAATCTCTGCCACAATACTAAAGACTTTAGCTACCTTGAGAGGGTCACCACCACCCCTTGGCTCCCAGCCCCTCACTATCCTCCATTACCTGATTACTCCCCCTCACAGGGCTCATTATCAAAGTTTCTAACACGTGATTGTGCCTGACGTAAGGTTGTGAATCACATCCCCTGCACAGATCCTTCCACATCAGAGCAAGGTTTAATCTCATGGGGCCAAAGCCATGCAGGTCTCCTCTCTCCTCTCATTCATTCCTCCCCAGATATCCCATGGGAGACTGATTTCTCAGCCACAGGCTGAGAGGACCTGGGGGGGGAAGCTGGGGAGGAGTATGTTGAGGATGCTGACAGCTTTATGGCTGTTTCTCCAGGGTCCTGCTGGCAGGAGATCCTCCACCAGCTCCACGGGGCCTCGCTCCCCTCTTCCACACATGGCAACACACTGAAGTTACAGGCCATAAATGGCCACAAATAACGTGTAATTGTGTAATTACTTCACTCCTTACTTACACAGTCAAATCATAAAGGCATCGCAGTAAATACCCTCTAATGACAGCCTAATTACATCTTCCTGCAGATTACTGGGTAATTAGATCCAGCAGGCTCCAGAAATAATTCCCAGGGAAGCAGCAGTTCGGATTAGCGCGTACAATCCAGCCTGCTCTTACCTAGGAATTAGACTGTGGCGGCCTCACATGAGCCACCTTCCCCAGGCACCCTGTCACCCTTTGGTGATGATGCACCCTGATGTTTTTCCCATAGAAAAAGCTTTTGCTAACCCCCACATTGCTCTCCCAAAGCACCATCCTCTGAATTTCTCCCTTTATAATGGTGTCATGGTGCTGTGCCTGGCTCTGGCTTCTGCTGCCTGCAATTGCCCCCAGATTTTATTGCTTGGCTACCAAATGCCACCTCCCCTCGCTCACAGGCATGCAAAGCTCTGCTCTTTGCTTCCCATCACATGCAGCAACCCTCATGCAATAGCTCTCAGGATGTTTGGGTACCCATCAGCTCTTTTTCTATAGGATATTCTCCTTCTTTCCTGACAGACCAGCCCCTGTTCCCACTGGAGTTTTATGGCTGACGTCAAGGAAAACAAGCTGAGAACTTTAATAGCATTTATAGGAGGCAATCTTTCTATTGTCTTCCAGATCCTTCTCATGCCAAGTGGCTGCAAGTGAGCCTAGGAGGCCTTAGGCGCAGGAGAGGGGGGTCCAACCAGCAAGGACCCAGCCCAGGCTACCAGGAAGCAGTCAGTGGAGTGTTTGGCTTTGCTCTAAATCCACTAAATTCAAGCAAAATGGAGGCTGTAGAGGTAAAAATACCTAAATGAGCCTTCTGGGCTTGGCTGCTTTCCTCTGGGAAGGGTTGTAATGGAAGCCTCCGGCATTGTGGACCATGCAAGTGAAAGTTAAATGTCAAAGTTGGCACTTGAATCAAATGAGGTCTCCCCAAAAGCCTTTGGACCACATCTGCGCTGTGTTCTCCAATCACTCTTGGCAGCACCAATGTAGCTGTGTGGACTGTGGAGGTTCTCCTGCCCTTTCCCTCACACAACCAGCAAATCTTGATGGAGGTGGTGGAGGTGAACAAAAAAGGAAAGACAAGAAATAAACAGTCACTCTCTGGACACATCACATGCACCCAGTGTGGTGGAAGCCTTCTCCTCCTTGGAACCTGCACCCATGTCCAGCCAGCCCACACCAGGAGTGGGGTACAACACCCCTCTTCTCTCTGCTTGGTCCCTATGGCAGGGCTGGACACCCACCCTGACTCCACAGCCTGAGCATCACCCCAAAAGCCATGCCCTGTCCCCTTGGGAATGGTGTGGGCAAAGGGCTTCAGCCTGGAGAAAAATGACAGAGATTTGGGTGTTTCTTCAAAACAGAAGTGTTGGGGCTTTCAAAAAAGCCCCAGCATTAACCTACAGTGCACACAGCAAGCACAGGGAGGAGCACAGGTCATTCCCATCTCTCTCATCGCTCTTGCAGCAATGTCTGGACACCGCTGGTGACCCAAAAAAGTCGGATCTTCCCCATCCTCCGCACCTGGGAGCCCACTCCTTCATTTGCTATCATTCAGCCTTGGTTTGGATGCAAAGGTTTTTTCCACAGCCCATGAAAAGGCAGTGTCTCACTGTGGTTGCATTTCTCTGGTCCTGCTCTGCCAGGTAGCCTGCCTCCTCCTCCAAAGAGCTGCAATTACAATGCCCATGGGGACAGAAAATGTCACAAAGGAGAGAAATGTTATCTCCTGAGTGGGATCCATTGGTGAATAAGTGGAGTCCCTCAGAAACAACAGAGCCAGGACTTTTGTCTGCCTCCTGATACCCACCTCTGCTTTGCTTTGGGAACAGGGCTGAAACAGAGAGGTCCTGGTGCTCCACTGCCCACCCCTGTCACTTAGGCTCACCCAGCTTTGGTCTGCTCACTGTTGGTGTGTTTCCATCATGCCTGGGCATGGCTTCTCACTGCCCAAACAACCAGGTTTTTAAACAATAGATATTTGGGAAGCAGCACACCACAGAGCCGCAGTGCTTTGTGCTGCAAGGGATGTCTTGGTCATACCATGTTCCAGCAGTGACCATTGTATTTTGGAGTGGGATCAGTCACCCCCAGGGTTGTCAGAGTAGCTGGGTCAGCTCAGAGCCACATCCTGGTGCTCTTGTGTTCTGCCAGAAGCACAGCCCCAAAGCTGCCCATAGAGGGGTTGAAGCCCTAGAATGGCTGTGATACACCCTGAGGCAGATAAGCCATGTCCCCAGCCATGCTTCTAGCCCCTTTTGGATGTCACAAGGTTATTTAATCATCCCCTCTGTTTTTGACAGCAAAAACCTGCTGTGGGATATACATTGCCAGAGAGCCCAGATGTACACTTTGCTTCAGAGGCACTTCATTTTCATTTTTGGGATTAGCAGTGTGATTTCATTTGCCTAAGGCAGGAGGGCTTCCAGAAACAAGCAGCCTGAAAACCAGCCTGAAGCAGGGAAGAGCAGAGACCCCAGTACCAGGGGATCCAAGGGGGCTGAAGGGGCAGGGGTAGGATGGTAAATACCAAGAGTGAGGGCAAGATGTAGTGGGAGGCAGTGATTTCACAGCCAGCTTTGACTCTGGGAACAGCCAGACGTAACCAGCAGCTTGTTTTGTTCTTTTCCCTCCTCCAGACTGGATCTTTGGCCCCAGCCCGGATGACAACAGCAACAAGAGCGACGTCAACTGCATCAGCAACAGCGTCAATGAGATGAGTGAGATGCCCGAGGTACCACGGCGCCGGGACCGCCAGCCCCAGGATGTGGTCATCGCCATTGGCGAGACCTGCCACTTACCACAACAGACGTGATGGGCACGGTGGCTGGGCCAGGCGGGATGGAGCAGCGGGAATGGAGCGGAGCGATGGAGCAGCAGGAAAATGCAGTGGGACTGCAGCAGCCACCATGCAGGCCCGGGCAAAGAGAGGAAGGGAAGGGCAGAGCTGGCACCACAGAGCAAAGCCCTTCTCACCCTGGTTTTGCCAGCCTCTAAGGACTTTGCTGGGGTGGGTGGCATTCCCCTTCTCCCAGGCTTGTCAGTCCTGCCCTGATGTCTGCTCATGGGTTCATGATCTCCCTTTCTTCCCTGTGAATAGCAAAAAGAAAGGCAAATGCAAAATACACCCACCCACCAAAGCTCGAAAGAGGAATGAGCCAGAGAGCAGCCAGGCGGTCCTTTGCTGTGCAGCTGCCCTGCAGCACAGGGATGGATGGTGAAAAGGGCAAGGGCAACAAAAAGGCTGCATGAGAAATGGGGGTGTCTGTTTCTGGGGAGAAGCCCAGGATACAGCAAGAAGCTGGGGTTGTAGCATGAGGTGGGGCTGCAGGAAGGCACTGGAAGGTCAGTAGGAGTAAAATCCAACCCTGTACATGGATGATGTATGCAAGCCATCATTCCTCTCCTTAGCTTTGCAGCTCTGCTGGGAGCCTTCCTCTTCCCCGCCAGGGCACTAACACCCATAACTGCCCTTCTCTCTTCTTTCCACTCCTCTCTGCCCAAAGGCATCCTTTCCATTGCTAACTCCAGGTGGATCCTCACTTCCCCTTCTTTAAGTGGCTCAGGGGAAGCCAGCAGCAGGTGAGGTGGGGGTGGCCTCCCAGACCAAGTGGGAAAAGGAGCATCCTGATGGTTTAATTGGTATTCTAAGGCCAGTTCTTGCTCCGCTCGTGTTTTTGAACCAGGATCCATCATTTCGCTGTATAGCAGAGCACAGGCACCAGGACTAACCTCATTCCCTGATCCCAGTGCCTCTTCCTTATGAGGACCCCTTTGATCTCCACTTATTTCCTAACCTTAATAAAAGCTTGTAATGATGGCCCAGAGATCTTATCCCAGGAAAATACAAGTGGTCAGGACTTCAGGGAGTCAAGCCCTGCCTTTTCCAGCCTGAGATACACAGTACACCCCTACAAGTGGGAGCCAGAGCATCATTTTCTCCTTCTGAATGCAGTTAGGGGAAAATGAATGTATTTTCAACCTCCCGCTCTGATAGCTATTAATGAGAGCCATTACCAGCAGTCCCACGCTGGGGCTTTGTCTGCTTTGCAGCAAGCAAGGGCAGTAGCTACAGTACCGCAAACCACCCCTCAGTAACTAACCATTTCCAATCAGACGCTCCATTGCTCCAACCAGCATTCTTCTCCTATTTTGTTTGGCCCTGGGTTTGTAATGCTAGGTCCTGCTGTCAAGGAGAAGCCAGGCAGCAATGCCACAGCAGCACAAAGGGATGCTGGGGGGTGAGCCTGGGTCTGTTAGTGATGGAGCTGGCTGTGTGCTGGGAGAACTGGGAAAGTCCAGATTCCTGGGGGACAGGAGCTTGCGCGTGACGGGAGGACTGGTTTCCTTGCTTCCCTGCTCTTTCAACCCGTAGAGGCTGAGCAGTGGGGTGACCCACTGCTGTGGGGGGGACAGTGAGGCCATGGCACTGGCACTGCTCTCAAAGGGAATGGTCCCTGCCATGGGAGCATGGCACTCACCGGGTACAACTGGTCCCCCCACAGCTGCAGTCAACAGCTCCAGCAGCTCATCTGCGTTGAAGACCCAGCTGCTGGAAATGCGGCTTCTTTGTGGATGGAAGCAGCCCCTTCCGCTCCACCCGGGGCCTTGCTCCCTTCCTGAGGCTTGTTGGGTCCCACATGACACGGTCTGACCCCGCTGCGACGCTCCTGCACAAAGCAGCAGCTCGCACCCAGCACCAGCGTGGCTGTCATCCACCCAGGACACTGCGCTCCGAGCAGGAGAAGGAAGGAGCCAAGCTCCCTCCTGTGGCCACCGGCATCGGGATCTACCGGGCTGCTCAAGGCTGGGAGGAGACTGGTGAGGAATCACCCTCAGCCCACAGCCCTCCTGGAGCCAGGACCCTTCCTTTGGAACCCGTGTTTTGCAGGGATGCAAGGAAGGATCCTGGTGCCCATCCCGACCAACTGAGCCTCAGGTAATGCTATGGCAGGGGGAAACCACCAACCGTCTTGCTGAGCCGCAGCATCTCACCTGGTCAGCACCGGGAACCGGGCTGGCCCTGGGGCTGTGCAGGACCCCATGGCTGTAGCTGCTTTCTCTGCTGTGACCCCACTGGAACCTGCAACACGACGGGGGAAACAGCAGAGCCAGCAGTTTCACACACCACCTTCACACGCACACATCCCTGCATCACTGCCATCATCTGGCACCTGCCTTGTCCTGATTTGTCAACAAACACCGCACTAGTGCTGAGCTCTGAGGATGCTCTGAACCCATCATGAGAAGCCATGGAGCCATTTTGCCTCCAGAAACTGGAACAGAGTGTGGCTTTTGGCTGAAAGCAGCCCCTGTCCCTCCAAGACATCAGTGGCTTCCAGCTCTGCACCTACCCCTGGGCTGGCTGCATTTTGGAGGACATCTCCAGTACCCTCAGAGCACCTCCTTAGCGGGGTGGCAGTATAGGACCAGATAGACAAGTAAAACTGAGAGGATGGGGAAAGAAGAGTTGTCTGGGGAGCAGCAACCTCAACTGCTCCTCTTGCCCACCAGGACCCCTGCTCAGGGTTGGGCTGTCCCCACCAACCCTGTCCTTGTCCCCCATGTCCTCCAAGCAGGGTATGAGGGTCTGCCCATCCAACATCAGGGGCTCAGGGAGAAGGTCTATGGGCAGAGATGCTGGCAGCTGCTTTGCCTGGGGGAGTTTTGGGGAGTGCCAAGGGGAAAAAGGACCAATGAGGGTGCCAGGCTGCTCCGACTGCTCCAGTCCCTGCACCTACTTAGTGCAGGAGGTTGCTCTTTAAGTGCCTCTTTCCTCCCTTAAGCACCTTAGGGAGCAGGGGCGAGAGATGCTGGTGCATTTTATAGCAGCCATAATCCCCACCACACACACTGCCTGTGCCCTCCCATCCTGAGGCCCAGGACTGAGCTTTCACAATGTGGGCCACTGTCCCAAAACTCCCTCAGATCCCTTTAGTTCCCAATGTTGCCTCTCTCCCAGGGCACAGATCGTGGCTGGGAATAGCAGTGGACTCAAAACCCCTCGGCAGAAGGTGTTTGAGGCCCTCAAGTGTTGCACCCCTCTGCCAGTCACAGCACTCTGATGAGGAGAGACAGTCAGACAGGCACAGAAGGACATGGATGAAGAGTGGAGCAACTGCCTGACCTCTCTGCTCCATTCAAAGCCTGGGGAGAAGGGAAGCAAAATGGGAGGTTTGGTGCCTGAGAGAGGCGCATTTCATCTCCCATCCCTGTCACAGTGGCCAGCACTGTCCACCTGCCCAGCCCCAGCTGTATCACCCCCTCAGGACCACTGCCATCCATGGAGGACTACAAGCAGTGCAGCTGTGCTCCCGTTTGGAGGCATCCCTCTGGTCCTGCTCCCCATCCTGTTCCCTCTGGAGATGTATCCTGACATCCCCCTGACAGCCCCTCTGCAACATATTCACTGTACTTTTCCCTTTAAGTGCACCGCAGAAGGGACAAAATCAACCCAGGGGGGCTCCTCTTGGTCAGGCAGAGTTAAGGTCTTGAAAGATTAATTTATCCAAAGAGCAATTCCTATTTCCCTTCCCCTCTCCACCAGGAACAGAAGGCAGGCAGGAGGTGGCGACAGGAGCACACACATCTGGACACACACAGCTTCTGGTGTCACCCCTGGGGTGGCACTGAGAGCAGTGAACCCAGGTCCCACTCTACGTGGGAAGTGGGAAAGGGCAGGACTCTTGCCAGGTGATGGGTACATGAATGGAAAGGAGAAGATGGCACACTGGGGACCCTGATGGGCCAGGGTGGGTGCCCACAGTCTAAGGGAGGAGGAAGGGGACTCCTGGCACCTTGGTTGGGCTGGAAGGGTGACGTGGGCAGGGAACCCAGCCCCAAACCTGTCCTTGTCACCCGTACCTTTGACACCCCTGAGGCCTCAAGCAGTCATGCTTGTTTTTCACTCTCCAGCAGGGTTGGGAAGCTCTGAAGCCAAAGGATTAGTATCCAAAGCAAAGGCCAGGCAGGGAAAGGAAGGCATTTCCCAAAGGCTCAGCTTTTTCCTGCCTTGTGCTCCAGCTTTGTCCCCGTGTTCAACAGCCTATGGGTCACCCAGCTGCTGATCCAAGAGCAGACTCAGGGGGAAACTCAGGGGGTACCACAGGAGATACTCCCACACTGGGCAGTCAGAGCATCCCCTGCCTGGTGTGGCTTCTCCAGTGTGTAATAGGGATTGAGCACACACTGAGAAGACAGGCTGGGGTGGGGGGGCATCCCTTCCTTCTCAGCTGCTTCTTTGCACAAAACCTGTAGGAGGTTCTGCCTTTGGAAACCTGTAATCCTGAAGGAATGAGAAGGAAAAACTGGAAACCAGCTGAAAATTCAGGATACAGGAACCCTCCACTGGGCTGGTTTAACCTGGTACAGGGGGGTCCTGGGCAGGGCATAGGGAGCAGGCTGGGTCAGACCAGGAGAGAAGGAGAGCTGGGTGATGGGGTCAGCCTGGGTGCCAGGTCCCCAGTGCCAGGACTGAATGCTATCCTGATCTGGAGGTGGTTTTTGCATCATGGGGCTCTCTCTGTGGATCACCACCATTTCAGCCTTGTCTAGGAGAACATCCCCACAGCCAAATCAAGGTAAGCTGAGAGTGGGATGTGGGGGCATGAGCAGCCCCTCCTGTCCTATTTGCTGGTCTCTTCTGCCCCACGCTGCCTGCAATGGGTCAGGTAGCTCAAGCCCAGGGCTCTGCCTGCAGCACTGCTCCTGGCAATTAGAGAACCATGGGGTGAATGGGACGCCCTCCCCATTGCCAACTATTGTCACCCAGTCACCACATTGCACCCTATAGCTGAATACTTTCTCTTGAAGGGTTTGGTTTTCAGGCAGGTCACCCCGTAATGCAGCCCATGATCATCTCAGGGAAGGCAGTGGGCAAGACATTGTCAGGCCCAGGTTACACTTGGTCCATCTGCATCTTTTCTTACCTTCTCATGTTAGCAGTGGATGCCAGAGACAAGCCTCAAGCAGAGCCCAAAGAGTTTCTTTTAGAGCAGCCCCAAGCAGTCCTATTACAGGTTTCCTCCCAGCACCTGATTCCTGAGCAATGCACAAGGAATGGTACAAGGGATGATATGGAGCATCCCTGCCCCAGCCCTGATGAAGGTCTCAGTGCCAGGATCCAGCCCCACATCCCCTGCATCTACTCCATTGGTCACCCCACAGCAGCGCATCCCACACCAGCTAGTCCATAGAGTTGTACAGGGCTATAGGGCTGCCAGACCGAAGGCGACGGTGAGGGGCAGAGGGGCTGGATGCCACCTCCCCTTTGACCATGGGCACTGGACTCTTCCCCTCTGTAAAAAGGTTATTTTCCCGATGTCTCTCCACAGAAACTACCATGAATTACTTAAATGGCTGCAGCACTCAGAGGATAGGCCCTTTCTGAGCCAGGCCCATGTGGGGAGGGGAAGGCCCAGGGGAGTGTTTAATAGCTAGCAGGGGGAGCCATTGAAGTGTTTTACTGCCTCGTTAAGTCAGTCTAATCTCTGTGTATATCTTTAAAAGAAAAAAAAGATGACTGTATGATGTTTTTATTGTAAGAGGTGGGTGTTTTCTGGCACGGGCTGGGATCCTGCCTGCTTTATCTGCTTGTTTTCTTACCTAACTCCAGAGCTGCATAGCCCAAGAACAGCCCAAGGGCAGCAGCAGGCAGGGCTAGGCACTGCTCCTCCCTGGGCAGTGGTGAGAAAAGAGCCTCCAGGTCTATGCTTCAGGCTGTTTCCCACCCATGGGTGCTGTGCACCCCATTGCTGCACTCACCCTGCAGCAAGACAGAGGTGCTGAGATTTGAGCAGATACCCAGATTCTGGGGCTATGGGCAACTGAGGCTCCTGTAGGGCTAGGATTAAGAGTTCATGCCCAGGGGAGCCCCAGCAAAGGCAATACGGAGCTGCCTGACCGCTGGGTCTGGCTATGGAAGAGGAATGGGCTGGGCGTTTTGTTTCTAAGGTTTCCTTACTTTATTTTTTACCTCAGCCCAGCTTAAAATGTGGAAATCCTGCCAAAAACTGCTGGCTCCAGCATCCACCTCTCCATCTGCAAAAGCTCACGGTTTCAAAGCCAGGAGACGGAACGGATGCTGGGCTGGGATGGCATGGCTGGATAAGCTGCTTGCGTTTTCTTTGGAAAGGCTGATGTTTCCACAAACTCCACTGGCTCTAAAGGGACCCACCCTTTAAAATCCACCCAGAAGCAAATCCCCACAGCCTCAAATCAGAGCTGTGGCTGCTCGCACCCCATGCTGGGCTAGAGAAGTCTATGTCCCGTACCCAGGCCCCTTGCACACCCTGGCTGGAGGAGGCTGCAGGAACCAAGGCTGCAGATGCAGAACAAGGGAAGCAAACATGATCCCAGCATGGCTAATGGTGCTGGCAAAAACCTAGAAAGATCTTCCTTGGAAATGTGGGAAGGAAGGGTATTTGTAAGTGGACACATAGATCAGCTGAGCTCAAATACACCTCATTTCCCACAGATCTAGTGTCACCAGCATCCTTGCTCCCAAAAGATGTGCTCGGGTACCCAACTGCTGCAGGAAGGTTAACTTTAATGTGGCATCACCCTGATGTGAGAAGGGACAGATCCCTGGATGCATGGTCTGTCCCTGTTTAAGGACTGGGGTTAAACCTGACAGCAGCTCCACAGTATCTCACTCTCCCCTTTCCCTATTAACCCCCATAAGCTCAGCAAAGCACCGACACTGTGGCCTGGGAGAAACGCTATCATTTATTAAGCCAGCTATTTTTTGATGAGAATGATTTAACAGTGCTGAAGGACTTACCCTGTCTCCCCCTGGAACCCTCAGCTGATTCATGCCATGCAGGGCTAGAAGGAAAGCGGGGTACAGCCAGCCTTGGGGGACGGGGTGGCTTAGCAGCAGTGGAGCTACACAGGGGGCCATGAGTTGCTTGTCGGCAATGGCAAGCCAAGCACAGCTGCTCCGGGGCAGGCAGATGGGATGCTCACATAAGACAACCTGATCCCAGTTTGCTGGGATTCCCCCAAGTCCTCAGCAGGTGCCATCTCCTGGAATTTTGGGTGTTGTCCTGCTCTCTGAGACCTGAGGATCTGCAGGGGAAGGGAGGATGCTCAGGGGTCTCAGTATGGAGTATAGTTTCCATTGAAGGTGCTGCTTCAGAGGCACAAAGCTGAACCTGTCATGCACACAATCACCTTCCTAAGCACAGCCAGCTCACATCTCATATCTAGGGAGAGTCACAGCCAGGTCTTCCCTCTCTCTTAGCTTCCCATTGACATCAGGAGATGGTGTCCCCTCTCCCACCATGCCGGTAAAGGAAGAGCCAGGCTGTGACCCACACAAGCAGGGTAAAAAAAGCATCACGGTGGGAGCAAAGCTGTCACAGCACTGAGCACCCATGGCTTATCCACGCATGTGGAAGAGCCCTTCTCCCTGGAGTAGGATGCTCAGGTCCTTCCTGCATCATCTGATGGAGGCAGCAGGCCTGCCAAAGCTCTCATGCAGTTCCAGACTCAAGCCATGCTCTACAAGCCAGCGAGGGGTGTGCTGGGGGACATAGTGCATGGACAGTAAAAGGCACAGGCAGAAGCCAAGGCTAAAAGGACAAAGATGTCTCCAGGGCAGGGTCACTGCAAATCCACCCAGCAGAGAAGCCCCATGTTTCTGATTGCTGACAGGGAGTAAAGACCTGGCACCATTCATCACACAGATGGAGAATCCCAGTCATCACCCCCATCACGCTGTGTCAGGGGGAAGCACTCTCTGAGCCTGAGCCCCACAGGTTCTGCCAGGCTGCCCATACACTGCCACATCCCTGGGTTTCTGCAGGACATGGTCCAATAGTGGAAGACAGTCCAGAAACAAACTGGGAGAAGTGGATTTCCATCTCCCACTCAGCACATTGCCCTTCTTGTGTAATCACATCAGGAAGGGAAGTCTGCACCATCATCCTTCCTCCACAGGATATGGATGAAGGCGCTCAAACCAGGCAGGTTTTCAGTCACAGGAAAGAGGGTTTTAGCATCCCCCATGTGCTGAGGCCAAGCACCAGGTGCCCAGGTCAACTCTACCCTGGATGTATGCTGGCCTTGGAGACAATAATGGAAATGAGCACATCCAACAGGGATGCCCTGCTATTGGCCTTGCCCCACACCTCACACTGAGCATGTTGGTGCCACCATGGATGCTTAGGAGCATCTCCTGTCCTCTCTGAGCAGCCAGTTTACACGAAGGGTCCCCAGCTTTTGCAGACAGAAGGCTGAGGATTAGAGGGGAGAGGTCCCACTGCACCAGATTTTCCCACCAACCCTTCCCTGCTGCCAGCATTGGAGTGACCAGCCACCTGCAGGCAACACCCCAGGACAAAGGATGATATTTACGGGGACGCACCTCATCCCCTCTCTCCCATAAACCTGCTGCATGGCCAACACCCCCTCCCTTAGGGCTGCATCACCAAACACTGACAGGGTGTTAGAAGAACAGTGCAGCACTACCAAGCCAGCCTGTCCTTCCTTCTCCAGTCACCCCAGCTCTCCCAAGCAGATAAGTGAAGCAGAGCGAGCAGTTGGGAGGGCTGGACTGGTAAGGGCAAAGCCATGGGCTACAAGAACGTCACATCATCCTGAGACTGGAGCCAGCGCCAGTGGGCGTCATACTCCAAGTGCAGTTTGCTGTTGAGTTTGCAGTTCTCCAAGTCACCTTCAGCTTTCCGAGCCTTCCCATCCAGGTTCCCCTTCCCCAGCCTCTCCCCAGCCCCTGATGGCACTTTGGTGTCTCTGCCTGGTTCCACAGAGGAGAGCTGCTGGCCCAAATGCCCGTTGGCCACCTGGGCCTCCTTTGCAAACCGGTGATCCTGGGGCAGCCTGGATGGGGAGACATCCGCGTGGGGCCACTTGTGCTCCACTTTGCCCTTCTCTTGCTTTGCCAGACCCCTCTCGGCATCAATCCTGACCCAATCCTGCTCCGCCCTGACCAGGGCTCTGCCTGATGCGGATGCAGCAGCAGTTTCGGCTGCATTTTGGGAATACTCATCCATATCATCAGCCAACGTGTCCAAGTAGCTACCAACAGAGATGCTGTCCAGTGGGTCATTGGGGTCCTGCAGGCTGTCCCAGCTGCCCCGCCGTGAGGCTGCCTGGCTCTCCACCAGGCTGTACTGGCTGCTGGCCAGGCTGCTGCAGCGGCTGGTCAGTGTGCTCCGCTCCTCCAGCAGCCACTTCACCGCCTCGATGCCCTCATTCACCATCACCAGCTGCTGCAGGATCTTCACATCGACCGCTCGCAGGTAGGCCTGGTGGGCAGAGAGAAAACACAGGGGTTTGAAGGGACCAAGGTGACCCCCAGTCCCAGCACGTCCTCATACAGGTGTCACTGTAGGGGCCACAGGTCTCCTGGGCTGCTTGATGAACAGCACGACATGGGGGAACACCCTGCACGGAAACATCCCAGGGGATCCTGTCCAAGACTTAGGGACACAACCATTGCAACCAATGACTTATGGTGCCTAACACCCACCAGCCCCTTCAGGGAAATAAACTCAGAGCACTTATGCCACTGTCTCCTATGGGGACGGGAGTAAGCAAGGCATTCTGTGTAGGTCTGAGCCCAGAGCATCCCCCAAGCCCTAGGAGACTGATGGCAGGGCAAGAAGACCAAGCAGGGGCATTGTTCTGAGCAGGGGTTTCTCTGAACCTCCAGCACCTCCCCACGCTGTTTTGGCTGGGACCCTTCATGCATTTACTTCCCCTTTTCTAGGGTCTGATCAAGCCTGATGACAACGTGACAGGATCTGGAGCCCGAGATCCAAATCACTCCCGAAACAGAGGAGGATGGTGGAGTGGAACAGTCACTGCTGACCACACCACTTCCCTCGCCCCTCCAAGCCTTTGCAAAGCTTCAGTTGCTGCAGAAACATCTGTTTTCCTAACGGAAAGCCCCGCATGCCAAGACATTCCTGTCTGTGTGATACTGGCTGCAGAAAGCCACTGGATTTCCCCTGCGCAGGACACAAATATTTTGCCAGGAAAGGGAATAAGACAGCAGTGGCGGGAGAGAAACCCACTGCAGGACAGGTACCGGCAGCCTGGGAGCTGCGGGGGCCCGCAGACTGGTTCACAAACATAATCTGTCCCCAGCACTAGCAAGCTGGGATGGAAATCAGAGTTGCCCCACAGGATCATTTCTAAGGACAGCACCCGGTCCCCAGCATCCGGTACCCTCAGAGCCACGCGCCTGCCCCCGGGTGACCCACTGGTCTCTTGAGATCCCCCATCTCCGGTCCCACAGTGAGCACAGCAACAAAAGCATCCGAGGAAGGAGCCTGGGAAAACTCCAGCCAGGATTTTAGCACATGATGCCTCTCAGTCCAGAGGACACACAAAAAAAGGGCAATGATTTGTAGAGATCCAACACAAATCCACCATCCCCTCCCCTTGCTCCTCAAGCTGGATTTACATGAAAAATAGCAGCGATGTGCCCGGATTGGGGCAGGAGCCAGCACTGGAGTGCAGAAACTTCCTTTCTAGGCAAGTTATTTCAAAAACTGCCTACAATGGACTTTTCTGCACGCGCTGCTGAAGCATCTGGCCTTGGCAGGGAGAAGAGGCAGGAGGAGGAAGGCTGGGAACCCTGATGAGGGGGTTCCCTGGTTTTCCCTGCATCATTGCAACAGGGCTGTCAAAGATGCCGGGGAGCCACCCCAAAAGCAGAAGGTGGGAAAACAACCCCCGCTTCCCATATGGTTTGCTGGAAAGAGTTGAGCATTGATTTGCTGGTACTTTAGGCAGCCTGACCCATCCCGTTGCACCCCAAGAAACCCCCTCTCCAGCAAGGAAAGAATAATGTGGGAGAAGACTGAGGTTCAGCTGCTCTCTATGTTCCTCCAGATGTGGTGATGCAGCACCACAGCACCAACCTTGTACCAAGGACAGCCATACAGAGGACCATCACACTCCTCCCAGGGGGGTACAGTCCTATTCCCCTCCTCAGCACACAAGAAACCTGCAGGCACCTTCATCCCTAGGGAGGAAACATCCTCCTCAGAGCAAGAGGCAAGTATGGGAATTTGCTGTCTTCCCCTCTCATCACCCACTTCCAGGGCAGCTTCTTCACAGACCACTGGGATTTGCTGTCTCTGCTGCTGGGAGGGAAGATTCTGCTGCTTGTTCATGGGGATGGGGAGATAGGGGAGCCCTGTACTGGGTTTTGGGCACCCAGGTGCCATTCCCAGGCTGCTGACCTGGGTGTGAGGTGTCCTTGCTTCTTTCAGCCAACAAGAAGAGCCAGGGCCAAAAAGAAAAAGGCTTTCTGAGGCAAGGTTAATAACACACGACCAAAACCAGACCTTGCAGGCTGGGGGCCGACCCTGCCTGCACCTGGGCAGGGCAAACACCACGGCTGCTTCCTCCTCCTCCTCTGAGGAATTCAGGGCCCACAGACCTTTCTCCTCTGGTCAGAGTGCAGCCTGGAAGCTGGCGTGGGGGGAAGATGAAAGAGAAGGGAGGATGAAAGCACCAGTATGGAACGGGGCAAAGCAGCGGTGCTCCGGGTGGCAGGCAGGGATGCAGGTGTATTTAGGCGGTTTCCCTATGGAAACGATGCTCATTCCCACCCACCCGGCCTGTGTGTGCACGCGTGGGAGAGTCCCTTCCCCCAGCAGCACTTGAACCCATTGCCCAATCTCGCCACGTTTCCCAGAGGCGCAGGCATCGCCTGTATTTGCTCCCTCCACGGAAAGAGGGAGGCGAGAAAGCTGCCATCGACACTCCCACCATCCCCTGGAAAGGCGGCCACGGGAGCACAACCCTTTACGAGACATCAGAGAAGAGCCAGCAGGAAGCGAACCCCGGGGAAGCTCCCAGCAACGCTTGTGCCTTGTCACTCAGGGGGTGACACCCGTGGGGGTGGGGGGACCAGCCACCATGCCCTTGGCGAAGGTCCCTGCCCTAAATCCTGATCCCTGGGACACTCCTATCCCCACCGGAGCCAGCGCCTGGGGTGAGCAGAGGGGGCAGGACGGCGGTGAATGAAGGGGTCCGTGAGACCCCAAGTGGGGGGGATGCTGTGTAGATCGGGAAGCACAGAAAGACAGGGCGAAGGGCTGTTAATACATAGAGGAAAAGAAGGGACATCCCAAAACGCGGGCAGGGCGTGGGGCTCTATTAGGGGGCTGTTAGCAGGGGCATGGCAGGCAGCCGGAGGGGATGCATCTATCCCGGGATGGGGGGAAGGATGGAATTACCCCGGGAGGGGGGACACTTACCAGGAGGTGGCAGGCAGTTACCGGGGGATGCCACTGTTCCGGGGGGGGGGGGGGGGGGGGGGTGGCAAGC
>JASSUY010031934.1:0-17353 GCA_032466535.1 Forpus xanthops | reverse complement strand
TGGGAGGTATCCCTGCCCATGGCAGGGGGGTGGAACTAGATGATCTTAAGGTCCTTTCCAACCCTAACTATTCTATGATTCTATGAAATATATGACCACCGAAACGTCTCATCTTTGTATCTTAAGAGTAGCTGAAATAGATAAGCCTTGTTTGTGTGTTGCAAAGGTTTAGACTGTTTTTGCAGTATTCGGCAGCTATATACTGGGCTTTCTTTTGAATAAAACTGCATTAAAATTGTTGAGGAAGTAAAATAATCCATTTACATTTTGGCAATCCAAAGATCTTGGGAAATGACTTTTTTTGACTTTACAATAGACTTATGCTTGTGTATGGGATGTGTGATTTTTGTTTTTGGTTTTGTTTTTTTTTTCCAAAGAAAATTCAGTGCAAAAGTTCACAGTACCAATTTTCATTACTTTTGTTTTCCTGACTGCCTCCAAATGATGGCTGACATATGTATTTTAACAGCTTTAGCTGAAGGGTCCAGTTAGCTGCCTTTGTTTTTTATTATAAGACAAGTCAAGGAAAATTATCCTCTTCTTGTCTATAGTCTATCTTTGTGAGGGAAAAGAATTTACTTAAAAATCCATTGGTTCCGAAGAGCAGCCATATTAAAGCTGTCCAAATATGCAAACTAAGGACATACCAGAACTATTCATCATAGGTTTCAGAGGAATAAATGTTATTCCTTGATGTTCCATGTCTTAATATAAACACTTTGTGGTCTCCATTTCTGCAGTGTGTAGCTATTTTGGATGTCTTGTTGGTCTTGGCTACACAACTGGCCATAATTTTTTTCCACAAGGTAGTAATTATTTTCTGTTAATGTTATTGAAATTGATGAAAAATATTCTTATGTAAGTATACTTTTCCTATATAAGAGTAACTCTATTCCTTTAAAAATGTAGTATCTTAAAACTGTACAGTAGAAATAGCAAGCTATTCCAGTATAGGTGGTTCCGATGTTTTGCTAGGGTCTAAAAGAGAGCAAAGGTTTTGCTCTTTGTGTTCTTCTTGTAATTTCAAGAATGTCAGTTACTGAAATGAATTTTCATATAAACCCAAAAGAAATATAGACAAAGGGAAACTTGCTTTTTTTTTTTTTTTTTTTTTTTGTATTTAATCCCAGTAGTATGAAATTAGGCAGCCAGAGAGTATGAACATTTAAGAAGGAGTTCAAGTTCAGATTTTGATTAAGGGACTTCTGTTAGGTCTGCAAGTCAAGTAACTCTTCATATAATAACCCTGGATATCCACTGCAAACAGGTTTGCAAGGGAAAGTTAAAACCACCTCAACTTCAACCTCAGACAGAATGTATCTTCTTAATCATTAGGGACTCCTGCCATTAGTGCAGAGGTAGGTGATGAATAGCCTGTCAGAGGTCTCTCTTTATATCTTTGGTATTGCAATATGTTAAGTTTCCAGGAAGACTTGGTGAGCTGTGAGACCATAGATAATCTGTTCACTTAAGTAGAGTTCATAGTGATTACACTGACATCAAAATGAAATATCTCAGTTTCTCACTATTGATCAGAGGATTCTTCAGAAGACTACAGGGCTGAGCTGGCTTTCTATTGGATCATGGATTTGTTCTGAAGGTCTTTCACATACATAGCCCTTTGGTGTCCTCCATATATGTTCTATTTTCTCATTTCACAGATGTTTGTGTACTGACCAACACTGGTGCATGACTTTGTGTGTTAAAGGGATCCATTTGTAAAGCAGAAAATAAAAAATAGCCTGTTTATATCAACCTCAAAAGTCAGCCAAAATCTGTGGAGAGACCATTGCAGCTGAATGTGCTTGAAATGCTCTGAGGGAAGATCCAGAAAACATCCCAGCCACATAAGCAGCAGACTTCCTTTCCCGAAGCTGGGAGGCTTTGAAACATCCCATTATTAGCTAAGTTCTTGGTTTATTTTTAATTAATCATGTGCTGCTGCTTGACAATACATAATAGAACTGAAAACAATCACTTAGAACAGGAAAAAACTGTCAATTAATACACTAATGAATCAAGTTTACGAAAGGTGAAGCAACTTGGACTTCCAGTGGGAAAATGTGAAATATGGAAGTGCTGTACACAGCAGATTCATCCTTTCACATCTCAGATCTGTTTTGGTTTGTTTTCAAAGGGTGACTCCTCGTTATTCTTGCAGTTTTCACATTGGTATGTGCTGATGCTGTACTTGTGTTTATATCTCAATTCTGTGGCTCAGAGAACCTGTGTGTTTTAGAGTAAACATGAGAAAGGTCTGAAACCAGGGCTCAACTTGATTCAACGTTTTTAATATTATTCAGATGAATAGTCGTTATTTTCAACAGGATGAATCACATAATAACTGTGGAGCTGTGCCATGCATTACCTGTAGTAGGTATTGCTAGTGCCAGATAGATTTGTTTATGGCATTCCACTGGTACTTGCAATCAGAGTCAAAAATATGCTTGGGTATTTGCAATTCAGTGTAATTTGCCACAAGTAGGTGAAAAGTCTGAGACACTTACATTTAAGAACCAGTCTCTTGGCAATTTGGCATGCTGCCTCAAGGTTTTGGTAACCCATATTTCAGATTTACTGCAGTGTGCTCTGTTGTTTCACATTGGTTTTGTTTCCTGTTAAAAGTAAAAATTAAAGGCAATATTTTTGTGAGTATTTTAAAGTGGTTTTGCAATAGGAGCTGGCAAATCTCAGCTCTTCACTGGAATCTGGGTGTGGAAAGTTCTCTTTCCAAGAGAAATTCCATTGGATTGGCATCAGATGCACTGTGAAATGGGTGCAGACACCAAATGTATGGAAGTTGTCAATGCTACATATTGCCCTGTGGGCTGTGTTGTCCAGTGGTATACAAGTTTTTCCATCTCCATGAAGGAGCAAGGCTGTGTAATGCCGTCTGCATGGTCTTCAATGTGTGGTTAGTTTTCATCTGGAAGTTGTAAATTTTTAGTGTTTTGAATTTAGGTGACTTGTATTTTCAAGCAGAAGTTTTCATTTTGGTTTGGGTTGTTTGGGGTTTTTATATATATAGCCATAGAATTTGAATGAAGTAGCAAACCTTTTGGAGTCAGGCTGGTGGGCTTAAAGGTTTATCTTATCTACATTAAAGTTGGACAAGAGCTGTCCTTACCAAACTGCCAGTAGTGCTGCTGCCATCTCATACACCTTTACTCACTACAAGTAGCCTGCAGGTTTATCTGTGTTCCCTCTGTAAATGTGGTGTCCTTTGAGTGATACACTTTTGCATTCAGACTGGGTCTCATGTAGGATGCTTTTAAATGTGAGAGAAAAAAAGTGCTCTATCTTCAGCCAGATAAGTAAATGGAATGTGTCCTGGGGCAGTGCTTGAAGTGCCAAGAGGAAGCTGTGTGGGAAATACCATTTTGATATTTCAGCATCCTGGAAACTTGACTGGCATAAAGGAGCACTGCTGAAGTTACACTAATGGTGTTTGCTAGCTGCGGAGATGGTGGCCAGTAGTGAAACCCAGGGGGTGGTGGTCTCTCAACTCATTCTAATTATGGTTTTGGTTTTATTTCACTCATTTTAAATAGAGATATCTGTTATACTTGGGGTTTGTTTTAGTGTTTTGATGTAGAAGATCTTTCAGTGACATGTAATTGTGAGTTAAAAATGACACCTCTAGAATGGACACAGCCTTTTAAATTAGCTTGTGATGTTTATGCAGGAAGTGCTGTCCTGTGAGCTTCACTTAGGGAAATGATATGTGGTTTAAAGATGCATTTGATTGATAATCTTAGAAATCTGTCAGACTGCTGTTGACTGGAATAAGGTCAACTAGAGTTTGACTATATATTGTAGATTTTTGAGTAGTATCTTTACTGTACTTCGTACCTGCTTTAAAAGTATCAAAGGCATCAAAAAACTATTTTAATATAAAAGTTTGTTTAATTATCTATTCATATACCACTGAACAAGTTGACAATGCAGCATAAATAGTAAATAATGTTGCTTTCCATTTTAAAATATATATAAGTTGCTTTCTAAGTTCTCCTCTAGCTTAAGGCATTTGGCAGTTTGTTTCTTATTTACAGCATATTTCAAGATGTAAATTTGTTAATGTTCAAAAGAAGCAGGGGCATAAACCACATTGTTTTGAAACTCCAAAATGAATGGATGGTTGGAGACATTGTTCCTTTAAAGTACCTTCTGAGGCACTCCATTAACTGTGTGGCAATAATGCATGGACCCACATGGAGTACATCCACCGAGGAGAGACAGCTGCAGCCTGAAATATCCTTATTGGCAGGTTGCTGAATAATTTCACAAAGATACTTCAGGCCAGGAATCTTATTAGTGAAACCTTGTCTCACTTGAGTCTTTATATCTCCAGCATGTAAAACTCAGGCGTACCCTCCTAAGACTCCCAGTATTTTTATTCAATTCACTAGCTGTGATTGACAAGGACCTCTTCATGAATATGTTACGAAAGGACTGTTCCCTGGGTATTATGTCCTTTCATATCTGTCATAACTAGAATATTCATGATGCTGTTTTTAACAGGCTTCCTATTGTAAAAGAAGTAGCACGAAAACATGCTCTAGTTTTTATAAAGTCCAGGGAAAAATGAATGCCTTAGGGGCTGATAGGTAAGGGATTTTTTTTTAACAATTTAAAAATACAGTATGTCAGCTAGAAGAATATATATCAGCAAGCAGAAAGCTCTCAAATATCGCAGTCATGGGCCCAAAATTGATAACCTGGTAGGGGTTTATATCACAGTCACAGGCCCAGAATTGATAACCTGGTAGGGGTATATATATGTATTATGATGACTATAGTTTCATAATAAATTTATTGTACATTTCTCCATTTAAAATTGCAATTATGAAATCAGACTCTCTTGTTGTTTTTATTTCTCGATGCTGAGAGTCCCTTTTTCCGTCAAATCCTGCCAAAAACTTGGACATACAGAGGCATATGTGTACAGGATCACTGGGCTGATGGATGCCAGCTGCCCCTTGATGGTTCAGTGCTGGCATCTTTACAGTGGGTTTAGATGGTAGAGGAGGGGGCAGCAAAATTGAAAGACTGAAGAGCAGCCATCTCTTGATGCAAGAAAAAAGCATATGGACTCCTCCCCCCTAGTTCTGTAGAACAGGTTAAATTACTTCTGGAAGATGTTTTCTAAGCAAAAAATATGATTTTGTCAAAACAAATTTTCTGTTTAATAGAAAATATTTATTTGGTCAAAAAACTTCTTCCTGTAATAAATGGAAGAGAATATTTTGAGCTAATTCCATTTTGACTTGCAAAGTACTTTAATGGCAGTTTTTGGGATTTAAAGACAAAATATTATCCCATTTTATAGGCAGCATTTAAATTTTGACTTAAAATGCCATGCAACATTGACTTCAGTCAAAAGTAAATGCTTTTTAGATGAGTTAAATAGTTCCTATGGACAACTCTTATTTGTTTTCCCTTAAAAACATTAGAACTTCTTCAAGGGAAAAGAAGTATTTTTCTAGCTGATTCCAGTGATTTCTAGTCCAAGAGGCATTATCTGCATCCAAACTGTTTACCTGTATTGCTTGACTTGGCTAACTTTTATCCCAGGGAATTGCACTATGCTTCCCAATTGGTAACGCAGGTACTTAGAAATACCAGTTAAGTGCAAATGAGGGAGTGACTTTTTCCACCACTGTACTGGAGGCTGGAATTGTTATTGTCTCACTCAGCTCATTATTTCCTGGGGAACAGATGAGTGTAAATAATGCAAGCATATAAGTAACTTTCCTACCTACTGGGTGCTGTTACTTTATCCGAAAGTTACTGTTATCTTTGTTTTTTTAATAAGAAAAAAGATTAATGTTTGTAAAAAGCTCTGAATATGTGTTATTGGAGAACCACTCTAGTTGCTCTGTGGCTAATCACAGGCATCATGAGCCTTTGGCTAGAGGATGCCATGTGCTCCTGTGTTGTGAACAGATTCTTCTGGACTGCAGAAATGATGAAGGCGCTGTACATACCTGGTGAAGTTGTGCCTGTCACCACAACTTCATGCAACATATGGGACAGCCCTGGTGTTTTCTTCTTTGCAATAAACCTGGAAATAGCACTGTGCTTCACCTAGGTCTCTCTACAGCGTGTATTGACTTTCAGTCAGCAGGAAATTGCTTCCCAAGAGCTGAGTGCTCTGGGCCTTTGCCAAATGCCCTGAGCGTCTCCTGTTGTCCACAGGCAGTTGCTGTGGAGCACACAGCACGTTGCAAGATCAAGCTTCATAAGCTGGGCTGAAATTGAAGACACTGACCTACAGGTGAAAGGCACTGTATCCTATTAGCAATCTCAGTATCATACAATCCCCCAAAGTAAATCATTCCTGATCAAAAAGCATGAAAACAGCCCTTCTAAGAAGCAAGTGCAAACTTACTGTGTGGATCAGCATGCTTAGGAAGGTTATACCTGTCTGTCTTGGGTAGTGAGTATTGCTGGATATTTTCTCTGCCAGAATGAAAAATGTCTTTTGCAAGGAAGAATGAGATGTTTGTCCCTCACCCTTTCATTTTGTCTTCAGATTCTTAGGGCTTTTGTTTTCATAGGAAAGTCGTATACCAGAGAGATGTTCCAGTTCATTTTGTATGTACATTGATTCCTCAGTCATGGGAATTACTATAAGAGGTAAAGGCCATAGGATTTTGCTTTTGCCTCCAAAGAGCTTTCAGCTAGGATTGTTCCTATGCCTGCGTATAAAATAAATACATCAGGAGTTGTGGAGGGTTCGTTTGGCTTGACTCAAGTGATCCAAGCAACACTGGAGAAATTACAGGTGCTCATTTCTATTATGCTTCCCATATGGATAGATTTTCCACTGATGTGTTCTGCAAGATCTGAACTGGCGTAAGCTGGGTGAGATTGACCCAGAGCCTGCAATACAGTGTGAATAACTTAAGAGTGCTCATAATAGTGATATTAATATTTTATTTCTGATAGCTAATGGACTCTTAAAGACTTCAGGAACATTTTACCCCTTTATGTCACTGGTTTTGCATCGTAAGTCACTGGTGATTGATGGAGTTCTTAGCACAGGTTCACAAGATTCTTCCACAGGTGTCATTGAACTAAATATTAAATTACCTTTTCCTTGCTCTTTGTAACTTTTGTCTCTAGCTCTCATGGCTAACAGGAAAATGGCAAAGCAGAGCTGGACAAGTTAAATCTGGATGCTATCTGTTTAAAACATGATTAAGTAGAAAAAAGGAAAGCAATCAAAGTGGTGCTTTAATGCCAAAAGCAGCGAATAAAGAATGCTGCTGGCTTCTCTCTTAATCCATAAGAATCCCACAGCCAGAATGTATATGGAATAATGCTATGTGAAAGAAACATAGGAAGAGAGAGGACCCACATTAGCTTATAACAATCCATGGGTGTTAAACTGTGCTCATCAGCATGATATAAATAAAACACCACAAACAAAAAGACCAAGCAAAACAGGTTTGCATACTTATTAATTGCAGTACAGTATATGTGGATTTCTTTCTAAGAGTACTGCAACTACATTTCTGGTTCTTGATTAGCATGACAAAATTCTGGTCAATGAAAAGAATTGTGAACTTGTGTATACTGCTTCTGTTCTCATTTGAATTATAGATTTTTTTCCTACTTTGAATAATTAATATAAGCTACTATTAAATGAGTCGTATGCTAATAGAGGTAATAAGAATGATGAGGAACTCTTTTTGTGAACAGATCCTTTCTATGGAAGTTCCATCATTTGGGCATTGAGTGCTTATAGAGGTATAGGAATAAAACAGTTTGACCAGTTTCACAATGGCTATAAAATAGAAACTAATCCAAACTAATACAGGCAAATGCCCTAGCTATAAAGGAGAATTTACATCCCAGCTGACACAGGCAAATGCCCTTTTGTTGTGTCTGTGATTCACAACAGTGTTTATATGGAATGTCAGTACTGTAGGATTTGTGTTTATTTCTCCTTAGACCCATGGTTTTCTGAGGCTGCAGACACCCTCGTGCAATATCTATATAAAGACATGAGCTAATTAGAAGTCTGTTTGACAGTTAAATCTTTGAAAGTATGAGCAGCTTGGGTAGTTGAGAAGTGCTGATGTGAAGGAGGAGTGAAGCTGGCAGCTGAAATAGGAGAGAAATAAGTGACCTCATTGAGATAGAAAAATGGTGAGAACAGGAAAATTGGGCCTTGGGAAGAAAGGAAATGGCATTGAGAGCTTTTGGGCAGAGGCAGATGAAATGGAAAACATGTTCAAATCATCTTGAAAGATAGAACCTGAAAGACTTCTTTGGCTGGGGGTTTCTTTGCTGTAGTAGCTCTTACTGCGTCATGCAGACCCAGTTAGGTCATGTCCTGCTGCTACTCCTGTGGTGACCACAGTGTGAATGCTATTGGAGGAATACTAGATGCATTTACAGTTGTTCCATTTTGGAGCTGAAGGAGTGATCCAGGATGATGGCAGAGTGGAATATGAACCAAATGGTTTTGAATGACAGTGCCTTGCACCCAGGTCAGCGAGGTCTCAGTTCTCAATAATACTTTGATGTCCATCCTCAGCCTTACTCCAGGGAACATTCTAGTGCTGCATCTCTGAGAAGAGATGGAAACATTTAGTTTATTTTTACATAATACAGTATTTCCCTAATATAATTATGCAAGATGAAGAGGGCAAGATGTGAGCAGTCCATTAGAGTTGAATGTAGCATATGGTACTATCTCCCTGTTTTCTCTGAACAGAAAACAGGAAAATAGGTCACCAAATAACTTTTAAGTTGAAAGATGCAACCCATCAGCAGTAACAGCTGTTCCATAAAATGTTCACCTAAAGTCCCTGTTTAGGACATGTTCATGAAAAAACATTGTGTATCTTTTGTATGGCACCTCCAATTCTGAATAATTAGGATGGAAAGACTTTCAAGTTGGCTTCAAGTTTTAGGTTGTCATATAAATAGGTTCACAAGAATTTCAAATGCTTTACGTAAATCCGACAGCAACTATAGAAGGCTTTTGAACATTTTTGTTGCCAAAGTCCCAGGGATTGCTGGAATCTGAAATAGACTGTTTTAAGCTTCAATTCAGAAGCTTTTTGTCATGTTTAATAATGTGGTGAATAATTCCTTTTCTGTTCATAGTTTCCATGTTTAGAATCCACAAGGATCTGTGAGGTATGGTATAGATGTTTTCCAGAGCTATAAGTGTTAGGGGTCTTTCCTACCCCAAACTCAAGACTTGGTTTTCAGGTTCTCTTTGTATTAGTTTTTGTCTATGTCTAGCTTCTTCTAAGGACTGTCATTAGAAGATGCTCAAATTAAAAGATTGTCAGTTGCATGAAGGAACTGTATTTGAAGTATCAAAGTGTAAGACTATCTGTGATGATAAATACGTGGTAAAACCAGATGTGCAGCACACAGCTTTACTAGGGAGAAGTTTATAAACAGTGAAATGGTAGGATCTGTGGCTCAGGCTCAATGTGGGGAGCTGAGCTCCACTGGGGTGCCTTAATACATTTTTAGGGTGATTTGTATTGCAGTGCAATATGAGAATTAAAACCCAAGGATGTCCTGGAAACAGCACAGACATTCACAACTTCTCAGAAATGCTAGTGCTTATCATTCATAGGTGACATGGGATGTTGTTCTTGCTGTTACTGTCAGCCTGGAAGTTTAGAGCTTCAGGTTTACAATTGCATTGCAGTTTAGCAGAAATGAGTGGAGATTTGCCTGGTTTAGGTGTGTTTTTTAATGGCCTGTTTATATGAGTAACACTGCTTCTGTGCCTCAGCCAGGTCAAATCTCAAAATTAGCCTCATGCTAACTCCTTCAATTTTTGTGCATGCTCATCAGTTGCACCAGTGTGTATTTGTTGTGTTCCTAAATCGGGTTGACAGCTTTCATAGTTAAGAGAAAGGTACTCTATATAATTTTCCTCTTGAGATTTGATTTGCAGAGATGGAGCTGTTTGAATATGTTCAACTTGTTGCCTTGTGAGTAGGTCTTGATAATATTAGGATTTAAGGGAATATTTATGAAAATACATATGTATTTGAGTTAAACAGTTTTTATTTGAAGTTCCATTTCTTCCTCATCATTACCACCATAGAATAGTTAGGGTTGGAAAGGTCCTTAAGATCATCTATTTCCAATATGAAGAAACATTAATTCTCAGTGCACTGTGAAGGAATCATTTGGTAGCAAAATTATTTCAGAAAGTATTGAGCTATATAAATATGCAGAATGGTAAATGTTCTTAAGAATTTTTAACTTTTAAGGATTTTTAAGAATTATTAACTTAAACTGTCTTTTTAGGGCTGTATTTACCAAATGGTTGTTTATTTCTGATAGTTGAAATCCACGCTAAAGCATTCTACAGATCTTGGAAATAATCATTCTTGCAGATATGCGTGCTCTGAATAGTGCTTTTAATCCAAAATCATGGACTTTGTCACAGGCATTTATTTTGTAATCAAAAACTTTAAGAAATTTTAGAATAATGAAATATATATTTTTTACCTTGCTCTAAAATGGAACTTATTTAATTAAAGAACATGATATAAATTGAATTTTTATGCTGTGATTGAATAAAAAAGGTTTATCTGCCTGTTTTGATACCTGTTGCTGATTCTGCCTCAGCGATATTAATGCCCCACATTGTTGAGTTTTCATCAAAAGACACAATAAAATTGTTTTCTTTTCATGAATAGCTCTGCTGTTTTGCAGTCAAACATCTTCCTGCCATTTGTCATTGTACTCACCACTCTCAAGCATCAATCTTTAATAAGGTTCTTTTATTTGCTGTTGTACACTTTCCAGGAATAATTTTTCCATTTCAGGGAAAAGCTTTGGTTTATTGTAGTTTTTCTAATCTCCTCATTTGATTTCACAGGCTTATACAGTGAGGTCGTCTTTCTTTTCTCCCCATTTTATTGCCTGGCCTTCATATTGCATGGTTCCTATTTTATGACACACTCTCTTACTTCACTTTTGTAGTTAATTTCCAGCAGATTTAACATTTAGCTGTCCACATCTGCTTTATGGGTATGTATAATGTATGGATGGCAGTACTGTCCCATTAGTTTTTAATGAATTGGCTCTTTATCCAGTGCTATCTAATAAAGATAGTTATCAGAGTTCATTGTTGTACTGCAGTGCCCAAGAAACTTTTTAATATTCCTGATTGCATATGCATATCCTCAGATTCTTTTAGATTTGCTTCAGTATACCACAGCTCCATCACATTTCCATTATTTAGCTGAAAATCTGCATGTTTCACTCCTAATACCTTGAGGCTCAGGTTGAGCAGTAAGTTGGCAGAGGGATGTGAAGAAATTTTGCAAGTTCTGGTGAACACTTGGTTACTTGTTTTAGTTTCCGTTTTTTTGCTGGAACTGAGAGTTATTGACTTAAACTGAAAACTAAAACAAATCAGTGTGTCTGTACTGATGTCTTGGTGTTTCCAATTGCTTGGTAATAGTACTGAGTTTCTTCTGATGTCCACCAGCTAAAATCTGATGCTGTGGAGAAGCTGGACAATGGAGGAGGCAAAGATACAATTTTCTGAGTTAATCTTAGTTCTGCAGATGTGCTGGCAGAGAAACCCTGAGTTCAGAAGCATTAAGTATTTAGTCACTAAATGATTTTATTCTGTCTGGAAGCTCATTACATCTGCCAGCAATGAATGAATTATTTCTTTTTTTTTTTTCTTTGAAAAGTGATATTTTAAGTTCTTCAAGCGCATAACCTCTTGTTTGTGCCAGAAAGAATGCTATTTCCCACTCTGTACCTATCTGTACTGTGCCTGTACTGGTGTGGATTTAGCACTTGTAAAAGGTGAGAATGAGCAGTTTCCGGGGAGGAACTCTCCATGTGTTCTCTTTCCAGAATCAGTTTCTGTGAATCTTGCTTAGCCATGAAACTGCCAAAATAGCTGGCAATTGCATCTGTGCTGTAGTTGTCCATGAGAACACAGGGTTTAACAGGGAGTTAATTTAACAGGGAACATACGTGGGCCCACAGGTGGATCTGAACCAAAGGTGGGAATGGAAGCATTTGTATTAAAAACATTTGATTTCTGCCAATTTATGGGTGCATGAAGTAAATGTAAATACTCCAGGTTTCATATTGAGACTAGGTTGCCTTTTATATTGAAAATTTAGTATTAAAATGTAATGGACTGCTGTTCAGTCCCTGAAGTCAGTCTTACACCTTCTCTCTCCACTCTGATTTTGGTGAGGATAGTAAGTCACTTCAGCTTCACTGTATATACTTAAATGTGAACCAGCCTGCTGCATCAGCTCTTAAACTATTCTTGCGCTGCTTACTCTCACAGACTACATCATTTCTTAGCCCTTCTTCCATAGCTGATCCAGAGGCAATCTCCACTTGCTTTCCCACAGTCATGGACTGCAATCTTGTGGGTCTCACCTCCCCTTTGTGCATTGCTAAGGCATGCTGTGCTTCTGGCTGGCAAGAGGAAGTGCAAATGGCCTTGAAGCATGCATGGGAGAGTCATCACCCCACTCTTCATGCTGGTGACAGCACCTCAGTGTGTCCTGGTTTGTGCTGTCTTTGCCCACAGTGGAGGTGCACACCTGTAGGAGATGATGTGATTGGAAACCCTTGAGTTTTGAATCACAGTACCAACTCCTGTAGTGAACTTGTTAAAGAAATAGTTTGATTTTCTTGCTGAAAGTTCTAGGTGTAATCATGTTGTGATAGTCCTGTGGTTTGATGATAGATCTTCAGATTCAGACAATTCTCTTGGGAATAGAGATATTAAAATTACCAGTTGGGCTCTGAATGTTTCTGGAAAGTATTTGAGTCTCTTTCTTTCATAAGAACTAAAGTGCCATCTGTGTGTCAATGTATATACAAGGTCCTTTCCTGTTAAATAAGTGGCTCTTAAAACTCAGGAGATAGCATTATTTTAATTGCTGTATTGAATGGATGCTGTCATTACTTTTAATGTTGACTGGATTGGTAGTGCTATTTGAATCATCAGAGAGCAGATTTTGTTACATAAACACAGGCATTTCAGTACTAATATGCTAAAATGCTTTCAAATGCTAAGGTTTCTTTATAAAGGAAATAATAATAAGAAAATTAGTGGTAGATTTTCTATGGTAAAAAAGTCAGTACCAAACCCAGCTTCAGTTGGAAACAAAGATAGCTCTGTTCTTCATCATACATGGTATGTGGGGAAGCCCTTTTGGTAATCGCTCAGGATGTAAGATTTTGAATTGCTTTTGGTTTGCCCTGAAGTTCAGAGGGTTTTGTGCTGTTTCAAGACACTGTAAGATAATATGAAATGTTGCTGACTTTTTTGGTATTTACTGTTACAGCAGAGATAATGGAATAACATTCAGCTTCAAAAAACAGCTTTGTAACCAAATCTTGACTGTAGGAATTAGACAATAGCAGCAGAAATAGGAAAAACACAAAAATACTTTCTCCTATTGTGGCCTAAGAGAAACACAGTCTCTCTGTATCGATATTGTAGCCACTTCTGTGGCTTGCCTAAGACCTATATTAACTTTAAAGTAGTTTAAGAGACCTGCCATTGGCATGGCTCAGACAAGATAAATCCAAGGAGCAGTGGTGGGCAGTGCACACTGGGCATCAGGATGCTGCAGCTGCCCCAGCTTGGCCAGGGCTCAATGAGCTGCAATTCCTGCTAGCGGTTCACAGCATCTCCCTTTACAACTGTACCTTCAGAGCCCCTTAGCATGTGGCTTGTAGGGTTTTATCTGGCATCTGCTGTTTCTCATTCTGATCTCTGTTGCTGCATATAAATCATTTAGGGGAGCAGGCAGAGGGAGTGGGGAACTCTTGCAGTGTTGCTGAATTACAGCTGCTTCTAAATTCAGAGCCCATCCAACAGCTGGAGTTCAAGAGCAAATCTAAAATCTTCATTTTTATCTATAGTTTGTCTTAGTTATTTTAGAATGAGAAAGAGCAACCGCAGCTATTGAATACTGGTTGTTTCACAAAGATACAGTTCTTTCCAGCAAAGCAGATAGAAGAAAACTTCCCAAGCCCAATGGAATACATTTCTTCCTCCTAAACAGCGTGGTTGTGCTATCATTATCCTTTCTGTCTTTCCCATTTTGCCTTGTAAGGCATCTGCTGTTTTTATATGACCAAAAAATGAACATCAGATCTGTCATAATAGTAAAAAATGAATAACGATAGTGTTCAGATATTTTGAAGATAGTAGTCTTTCTTTGAAATTTTGTTTCATTGGCCAAAGAGCTGGCAGTCATAAAGACTAAGATGATAGTGAAGCTGTGATAATACAGCTATCAATTTCAGTGGGGCTAGGATTTCACTCCAAGAAAGAATAATTTGGCTATTGTTCGCAAAAATGGGAAGAACATGTGATATCCTCATGCTGCTGAGTGTGTCGTATGTTCTTATTGTACAGATTTAACCTTTTGTTTCCTGGCTTTATTTTAAATTAATCTCAGGGTTTTATATTGCTATATGTCATCTTATAATCTGAACATTTTCCATAGAAAATCCAAAGCAGCATGTTCTTACATTTCATGGAATATCTGCAACCTCTATTTTCAGGCTAAAAATTGGTTTAGGGGATAGGGACTTGGTTAGTTTTTTGTTGCTTTAGGTGGTGGTTTATAATGTTGTGGGAAATAGGTGGCATTGTTTCTGTTTCAGACCAGCCTGCTTTGTAAGTACCTGCTGACTGGTTTGTGTCGAATTTCTGCTTCCTATGGTTATCCCATTAGTTTAACTGTTATCCCATCAGAGGGAAAATGACAGTTACAGTAGGAGGCTGTGTGGATGCTTCATCTCTCTTTAGAAAATAAAACAATATTGAGAAAGGGAGGGAAATCTCTGAGAATACATAGCAACCATCTCTTACGGTACGCTGTCCCCATGAGTGGAAGCCTTTATCCAATTCAGTTCCTTTTAACTCTCTCCTGGAGGCAACAAAAAGAAAAGAAAAGGAAAAAGAAATAATTTGATAATTGTGTCCCCGGCTTGGCAATTTTCAAAGTGAAGACAGAGGATTTCACAAGAGATGTAAAAATCTCGGTTGTATGTGCTTATTTTCCTACCTGATGCCTTCTCTCTTGTCCTCATTCCCTGATCTCCAACACGAGTGGTGTTCCTCCAGGCAGAACTAGTTTCACATTTACAAGTTACAGTAAGGAAGAGCCTACTTTATTGTTTTCTTAAAATTTCTTTTTAATATGCCCCAAATTTATATGACTGTATATTTTTATATGACTGTAAAAAAAAATGGCAGGTTATCCACATTCCTTTCTAAAAAGAAGAAATTAAATAACCAGACCTGATTAGTGGGGGGTTTGTGTGTAGCTTGCGCTCACAGAGGCTATTTTGACATGGAAATGCATTATTTGCCCACTTTAGTCAGTAGCAAACTTTTAACTCAACTGTGTTTATTTTTAAAACAATGGCAAATCTCCTGTTTACTTTCACAAGGGCATGAGCAGGGCTGTGATAAGGCTCAACCAAGTTTTGTCCCTGCTTCTGAAGGGCCACCTGGTTCTTAGCAGGTCCTTGTGATGGATGGCTCTAGGGTGGTTTTAAGGGTTTTAAGTATTTGCCTGCATGCATCAACTTATGCTGTTTCAATCTAAATTAATACCAAGTTTTCAAACACACTGGCAGCATTATTTAATCAGAACAGCTGTGATTTTCTTGTATTTCCTTTTTCTGTGGCATATACAGATATTTATCTTCACTCTGGAACTTTGTCTTAGTTTGTGAATTCTCAGGAGGCAAGCACAAAAAGAAACTTCCAGGGCAGGGTTGTGTTGAACTAGAAAAAACCAGGACCTGCAGCTTTGAGAAACTGAATCTCTCTTTTGATAAGAGCTGAAGCCCTGGGGCATACATATATAGCCAAACCCATGATACATATCAATGCACAAAATGTGTCAATAGAAAAGGAACTGAGAATTCATTCTGGGAGAAAAGATCTGCAAATCAATAAAAAATGGGGAAAAGAGAAATAGAACAAGAAAACTTAATGTGTTTCAACACCACCACTCCAACTGTAGCTAGATGACCAAGAACTAGGTTTTATGTTAAAAGCACTACAGAGATAAGTTGAGCTGTAACTTGCTGGCACTACCTCTGGTCTTCAAATTGTTCAACTGCTATGAATAGAAAATTATTCTAATGAAATGAAGTTATATTTGAGCCTTGATGTACTGCAAGTCAATAACTAGCACAGTGGCAGAAGTAATGTTCTGTTTCTCTTATAGATAACTATCTTCTGCATTTATGCTAGGTTTTAATTCTGTGGGGCTGCCTGTTATGAAAATCATGACACATTTGCTCTCATAAACTCCACCAGTATTATTTATAATTTGCATGCAATTGAAGGTTTGACAGATACTTTACAAACAAGTACGTTGGGATGGTTGCAACCACGTGTAGCTTATCAAGCAAGCAAATTCAGTGGTGGTGTTTTAGTCCCACGTTATTGGGTTTACTGGAACAGGCAGGGGTCTAACTAGATGCCTTTAACTAGAAGAGCTTTGTATGGGAAGAGGAGAAAAGCCTATGGAAAAATGGAAAGCATCAGTATATAGAAAAAACAATGAGGCATGAGTGGGAAAAAGTAGAAACCCCCATGGGCATGGAGCTGCATTATATGGGATCAGGAGTACAGAGGTGGGAGAGGAAATGTATTGAGGGAAGGAGCTGATACTGGAGGGAGTGGCACAGCACACTGAGGGAATGCAAAAGCTGGGAAGGCAAGTGTGTATGTGGAATATCACAGGTATCTGGAGGAGCTCAAAAATCAAAACACAGTTTTTCTTACAGATTTGGTCTAAAGCGAGGTTTGTATGTGAAATGGGATAAAAGAACTGGGGCCAAAAAAAGATAAAACCACAACACCTTGCTGTTAGGTGTCCTAACTAATATTTATATTGAGAATAACTCTAACCTGGTCTTCTGCCCCCATAGAATTTCCGTTCAGTTATCAAAGTATCCACTGAGGATTTGGAAGGAGAAAATGCATTGGAAGGAGCTCCCTTGTAAGGCCAGGATCCTGACACCATATCAACCTGGTTTTTGTATGGGTAGGGAGCTTGCAAATTGTCAATGCTCTTGTAAATGCCCTGGCTTTGTCAGTGAGAGAAGTGGCCATGGTGAACAGATCACTGTCCCCCTCTGTATACACTCTGGCTTTTAGGAAAATGGAATGTGTATGATCAAAACAAAGAAGTTCTGGGCTTGCATACTATTTACATATATGCTTTTTTAAAATCATAGAATCGTAGAATAGTTAGGGTTGGAAAGGACCTTAACATCATCTAGTTCCAACCCCGCTGCCATGGGCAGGGACACCTCCCACTAAACCATGTCA